>JARFIW010001469.1:18447500-18678685 GCA_036346225.1 Platerodrilus igneus
ATGACGCTGTTGACATTGTAACACAACAGATAAAAAAATTTATAGAAGGTTGGTTTTCAAGTTTTTATTTCAGTGTACCAAGATTAGTTATAACCGGGTCTACAGCAAAGAAGAACGTTACCGTTGGTAGTGTTAAGGTGTTCGACACAGGTATTATTTACTCCCAAGTTACAGAAATTCAGGCAAGCTCAGGACAAGTAGATGTGAATGAAATTTGCTTCCTCGAACTTTCACCTACTCCAACGTCAATGTTTACAGACTTTGGAAAAATGAGAATCTGCAAATCTAAATCCAGCATAAAGCAACTTCTTCAAGTTTCTTGCTCAGCAAGAAAGAAATGTGTTGAAAACACAGTTGTAGTAATTGATGGTTCTGCACTTTTATGGTGTCTACAGTGGGCAAAAGAGGAGACTGAAAATCCTTCATAAAAGCATTGAAAACATCAATAAGGAAACATTTGCAGCACGGATATGTAAACCTTGTTTTTGATCGTTACAAGAATATATATATATATATATATATATATATATATATATATATATATATATATTTGTCGTGGAAATTATAAGTTAAGAAGGATAGATAGGTTTAGATAATAAATTTTTAACGACTGTGTATATGGAAATAGGAACAATTTATTTACGTGCCGAATGAATTAGTTTGACATTGAAAACGGACGGATAAAAGCATATTTTGGTATTTCTAAATTAGAATGTTAAATTTGCATAACGTGTAGAAGCTTTAGAGTACATGAAACTCAAGCATACGTATAATTAGTTTTAATATTTTAAATCAAGCGCATCGGATAAGAAACGGAGCTTTTGGGTATAGAAAATGAATAATTTAAATACACATTTCCATTTAACTAAACTAAACGTTCATTATACAAATACTAAGAAATGCTAGAACTCGGAATTATTATTTTAAACGGACAGTTAGCTTCATAGAAACACCTGATAGGTAAAATGTCAAGTTCAAAGAACTGAAATATACGTTGGCAAAGAATTCTGTAGAATCTGTTTTGAAAAATAAGCATTTCGATAGAAATAGGGTCCGTGAGGGGTGTACAAAATCATATAAATACACTAAGAGAGGTATTAAAACTCTTTACTTGCTCTTACTTATTACTGATTCTGGTACGTCGCTTATTCGTTGTCTTACTATACAACATCCTATTTAAAAGTGTGTAAAACGCAATTAGTAACGTACATCGATAATGTATTAAAAGTGTGATTTTCACTAGTGGGTGCTGTTACTATACGCTACGATCTAATGAAACGATGGTACTAGGGTAAGCGGGTCGAGAGTTTGAAACAAGTATGCGTGAAATTTAGTGATTACGGAAGGCTAAGCTTGGTCGAGACTATTATCGGGGTAGGACACGGAAGGCGGTTGCAGGGATTTGGATAGCGAGTGAAAATGAGTTGGACCTATGTATAACAACAAAATGTATGGACACAACGACGAGGGTTTTGGAACACATCTTCAGAGGTAACGATGGAAGACGCCTACTGCCGGTCACAAAATTAATTTTTCTTGCTTTTGCTTGAACATTAATACTGGTATTTCGTGCTCGAGTGATTTGACTTATTGGGGGTGTATTTTATTACCTTAAAACTTCATTTGAAGTGGTATATGTAAAGGACAATTGATATTTATTATTTAAAAATGTTAATAAATGACATAAAAATTTTGTTGTAAGGAGTAAACGGGTCTTTAAGTTGTTTTAAACAAAGATGCGATGTTTAAAAGCATTTAGAATAACTGCGTTATACCCTGCTCATCATAGACCAGAATAAATTTCAATTTAGGGTTGCACGACGGGCCCATCTACTCTAAAATAAAATTGTTGAAATAAATAGAAATCATGAAATTTTAAAAGGTTAAGGATTGAGATTGTAACATTTTATGAAACTGTGTATACAAATGTGTAAATATTTTCGTGGTAATGGAAACTTGTTAATATGTGTAAATAAAAAGGTTGTATGTCTTTTTGCATTATTTGAGTGGTAATTTTATTTAACTGTATATGTGAGAAAGAGTGAATTTAGGATGGTAGGTATCCAAGAAAAAACAGATTTTAGAGCTAGCCGGGGTGTGCAGAAATAAGGAGGCATTCCAGAGGTATTTGTTTTTTTATTAAACATTCAGAAAATTTTATGACGGCCCAACGACACTGAGACTTGAAGGCGATTCCAATTGTTCTAGAGTAATCCACTGCAATATATATATATATATATATATATATATATATATATATATATATATATATATATATATATATTGTTGCAGATTCTAGGGCTAAATCAGTGAGAAACAATAAAATTTCAACAACCCTGCATATAGAAAAGAACAAATTTTTTACGCGCAAAATTTATTTAAGTCATTCAGGGAAAAGTATTGTATTTTTATAATTAATAATTGGAATGTTAAAATTACATAAAAAAAACAGTTTTAAGCAAATACAAGTTCAAGGATACGCATAATTAATTTTAATTTAGTTTAAGCAAACACATATAAGCAAAAGGAAACGTGCTGTATAAGAAAATCAATAATTCCGAGGCAAATGTATTCGCTGTAACAGTCAACCTCAGTTTTATCAGATACGAAGAAATATAAAGTCTAGGAATTGTTATGTTAAACGTTCAATAATTAACCAGAAACACCTGCGTTTTAAAAGGCTACGTTCGACGAACTCGAGCGTGTATTACGATAGGATTTCATAGAAAATATTTTCAGCCGTCAGTTTGGATAAACAACAAGGTTAACAAACATTTAAAGAGCGAGGAAAATGCACAATCGGTTATACACAACAGATAGAGACAGATATAAAAGCGTTGGTATTGAAAATGCAAGTACCGTATCTACGTAAAGTGGAGATGAGATGTCAGCAGTATCGATTTTCTGTAACTCAGGTGGGGTTTTGAACGAGCTAGCAGACATGCATACGACAGAGATAAATATAGTTTAGGCGGGGTTTGTGACGACAGAGAATTCTATCATTGGTTAAAACAAACAGTTTCCCAAACATACACACACGCGACGGTTGAAAGCGCATTCGGATATACGGCACGTAGACGGGAGCGATTTTTACGAATTTTGGGAATTAAATTTGAAAATAAGCTTTTCGCTTGAAGTGCGTCTACTAAGGGGGTTTTGAAAGCATATAAATACTCAACCTAGGTTATAGAGGATCTTTTCTCTTCTTTTCGCTGCTAGTTTACTTTACTTCGATAAAGTACTGAATGCCGACCACCATAACAGTAACGCTTTCTGTGAGTATTTTATGTGTTTGAAAGTGTAAAATAGTAGTAGCGGACATCTAATTATTGACGTGAAGTACGTGTAGTGCATATTAAATTAATAAAGGTCCGGCTACTACTATACAAAGCACGAAAATCAATAAATGGAAGCATGATATATGCGGGGTAAGCATCACAAGTTTGTATGCATGATATATGGAATGGTACTGTGAGACTTTTTTGGGGCATATTTATGGTTGTAGAAACTTATTGAAAAAGATACATGTACTGGACAATTTATTGAGGTTGTATATTGAAAAAGGGTGTATTTAAAACATGCAAAATTTTATTCAGGATATAAATTAAATTGTAAAGCGTAAACGGGTCTGTCAATTTTGTTTTAGTTTATGCAAGGTGTAAAAGGCATATACAAACTAAACTGGGTTATTATGAACTCACCATACTCCAGTGTGCAGTCAATTTAGGGTGACATGTGGGGCCCATCTACTCATATCTCATTGAATTTGTTTGAAAATAATTAGAAAAATCAAGGACTTTAAAAACATACCATATTTTGAGTTTCATAATTAGTGTATCAAACTGTTTTTAACACATGTGAATATAATTTATCTGTTAATAGCTGTAAATAAATGGTTGTATAATTGTTCTATTATTTGGTGATTTTATTGAACGGTGTGCGAGTGTGAAGGAGGTATGGTTGTAAATTTAGGTATTCGAGAAGAGGCACAGCTGAGCTAGCCAGGGAAGCTAAAGGAGTTTGAAGGCGAAATAAAAGGGTAAGAAATTTTCTTTGAAATTTTTGCATTTTTGAAAATTATATGTTGACCTTGAAGAGGCACGAATTTTAAATAGTGAATTTAGAGACTGTCCCGACTTCCACGGCAATACATATATATATATATATATATATATATATATATATATATTTAAGTAGTACACAATGTAAGTTGATAAATACTAACGTATTACAAACGTATTGACAAAAATACTAAACGTACTTGAAAGTTAGGTTTACGTGTAGTTCTGTGCACGATTTAGATTTGTAAATTTTCCAATTATAGTCATCGGTCTGGGTGGCGTAAGTGGTAAACGCACAGTTCCGACAAAACTGAGATGCAGGTTTAAATCCTGTCCAAGACCTTATATTTTAATTCTTTCAATTACTAGCTCGATTTGAAATGATCATTTGGGCTTTGCATAAAAGTCTAAGTTATTATTTCATCTTATTAATTGTAAAATATATATATACAATACTGAATTTTTGAACGTAAGTCAATACTTAAAAAAAGGTTGGTGAACTGTTGGGATACGCTCGTTCAACAATAAATACACTACTATGTCAAATCGTAATTTAGTTCAACGTTTTGGCAACAAAATTCCGTGCCTTCTTTAAAAAATAACTACTAAGGCATAACTCGGTGGCAATATCTACTAAAATTAGCACAACATTTATAATATTCCAATAACTATAAATTCTAACAAAACAAGACAATGCTATACCCAAAAGGGGTAATAAACAACGAGTCAAAATAATTAATGCAGTGAGTGAAAGGAACACCTACAATACAAAACAAACTTTACTCACTTAGTTAAACTTCACTCAATTAAAGCTTGAACACTCGTAGATATAAAGAAAGGCGGAAAATTGTTAAAAATCTCGGTCCTAGCAGTGCGAGTTGGTAGCTATAAGAGAAGCTATAGGGTAAGTCATTAACTACTTCTGCACAAGTGGGTACCCTATCATTTGCGATAGCAAATTGGATTGCGCTGCTCTGCCAAATATGAACACCGCAACAGATCTTCAACAGGACATCTAAAGGATAGCGCACACGGCACTTGGGTATCAGGATTTAAAGTTTTATTGGGTTAGGTCGTATGACGGCAATCGAGGAAACGACAGAGTAGATGAACTGGTCGTCGTATTCATCGATACCGAGGTCGCTAATTAAGAAAAAGTTTTGGAAAAGGTCAATCCAACAGAGGGAAGAGAGGTGGAACAACGCTCGCACGGGCAGGGTGACACACAAATTTATACCGAGCATAAAAGCTGGAAATAAGGTGGGGGTGAAGTTCGATCATAAGATGGTGCAGCTACTAAGAGGGCACGGGCACTGAAAGCTTACCTGCGAAGATTCAGACCGAAAACGACCACTGCAAAAGGGGCCAGTGTGCAGAAATCGCGGAGCGAATGTTATTTGACTGCCCACTCAAGATGGCTAATAGAGAATTTGCCGACAGGAAGCTAGCTGTCGAAAGGCCGGAATAACCCAAGAGCTCAGAAGAAGTCCAGAAAGTGACTAACCGAACGGTGTTTCGGGTAGTCTTGAAACAGTTTGCGGGAAATGTCGCAAGACTGGAAGTTCAGAACCGTGTTTAAACCAAAAGGACAAAGGATCGCTTGAAATTTGCTGTAAGAGGTAGTTTAGATTCAGCATAAAATTTATTTTGTGGCACGATATAACATAATTTACTAAAATAACAAAAAACAACAGAAAATATATATAAAAAAGAAACAAAACTAAACCAAACTAAATATGCAAAATAAATTTCACACTAAATCAGTCAGTGTCTTTCCAACAACGTGCGGAAAAACATTCGGTATTAATTCAAAACTTTAACCGGGCTAATAAATAACGAAACTAGATTAGATTTCATAATTAACTTAAACCAACCAAATAAATCAATTAAACTAAGAAATTAAATTAGAATAAAACTGCGCATCCCCAGGATTTAAAAGCGATAGTTAGGGACGAATTTAGGCTGCAGCTAGAATTAGCATAAATTACTTAGACTAAGGTGGACAATATTGTAAATTTATACAGCAATAATAAATAGCTGAATAAGCTGTTAAAAATTAGGCAGATGCTTAGAATTCGAATCCATTAGTACATACTGGTTTAACTAAATTTTAAGAGTTTTAAGACGACCTTTCAGGTAGCACCAGTAAGCAGAGCCGGCAGCTACTATCCGGTATTACGGATCCTCCCACGCCCTTTTACTTTTTGCTAGTATCATGTTGACCAGACACACTCTAAAGTCAACGCGATGGTTACCATTATTTAAACACTAACTTTAGTTTCAATTTATAAATTATAGTTAACGATTAATTAATTTTAAAGTCAAATTTATATGAAGCACGTAATTATTCGCGTTTAACCTCAATGTAGTACCTTCGGGTGAAATATTGGGGATGTGGACGCAAGTGTAGCGGTCCTTACTCAAATTATATGTAGTACCTCACAGAGTTTTTCTGTGGGGTGCCGCTTATATTGTTCTGAGGCCAAAACTGTATGTAGCAATGGCGATACGCTAAGGACGCCGTCTACCTCGTAAGCAGTCGAATTCTGGAACATGCAATAGCAAACCTACAACGGTAACTGATTACGCTACCCAAGTGGTTCGACACTTGGAGATTACGATTCAACGTTGAGAAGACCCAAGTCATCATGTTCTCCAAACACAAGGAACACCTCCTATATTCCACTAAAAGTATTCTATTGACGTCTTAGTCGGACCAACGACATAAGAACTTGGAAATCGGCATCAATCGTGGCTAAATTACAAAACACGCATTACCTCCGCACTAACAGGGCAAGACAAACTAGAGGCTATTTACACGCTATCATCACGCACAACAACAGACTTCCAACAGAAATTACACTACGTATCTACAAAACATACTCAAGACCAACTATCACTTACGCATCACCTGCATGGATGACCTTCGACAGCGACAATCGACGGAAGATGGAAGCATTCTAAAGCACCGTCTAACGTCTAATCATCAAAGCACCATTATTCGTTCAAAACGAGAACATCAGGCATGACTTGTAAATACAGACAATCATGGAACACTGCGCAACACTGGCTACGAAAACCTTTCATATCATCGACACATCTCCGCATGGTTCATAAGGGACTTAGCCCTGCCTGCAGGAACTTTATACAAAAACAGAAAGGGCTTAGAGGCATACTGGAATATTAATCTACAGTGACAACAACCACGAGGCCACTCACTCGCACATCAATAAAGCATCAAGAATCTCACAATTAAACGTTTACACAGAAAGATGACCTTAAAAGAATCAGGTTAAATTGTACCGTGTCAAATTTCCACGGTTCATTTTAATAAAATTTGTTATGCGTCCACGACCGCATCAACAATATTTGTTCAATGGAAGACGCCACAATTAACATATCGGCGCTGCCAATATTGCAAATAGCTTATTCCCCAATGATACAGGAAATAACACGACGAGATAATGTTGTTAGTTTCAAAGACTTGCTTGCCAGATGTAGTCAGGATAAGAATAAGAATTTTGTGCAATAAAAGAACGATGATTTTGTGTTTGACGTGGGCAATGAGGTTTGCCATTAGTATAATGGTGATGTGATGCAATAATATTATGTCGAGTTACTTTTTGCTGGTCTTCTAGTTCATCAATTGATGCGCCTTTTTTTTGTTTATCTTATGGTTTATCAGCAGATGCGAGTCTAGTTGAAAGTTTTAATATTTATGGGAATTAATCCTACGAAATTAAATATAAGATGCTGAAAACTTTTTGTTCTTGTTAATTGATACAATTATTTGGTAAACTTCCACTACAAAAGAAACACATGTTTTGATGCACAAGCCGAGGACAAAATGTTAGGTCAAGGTCCGTTCCTAATACGACGTAGGTAATGTGTCAACATCTGTAACACTACACACAAAAAATTCATGGTGAGTAGAAAGCTATTTTTGGTCATGAATACTTCGTCGTATACATTATAGAGAGCAGGCGTATTCTTGTGTTCTGAGACTAAATATTGTTTGATTAGGCACAGTTCAACAACTTGTTCGAAATTTAATTTTGGAATTTTAGTTAATTAGAGTCTATAACATAATGTGCGTACAGTTCGTACATTTCACTAAAAATTTTGAATATATAAAAGTAAGAAAATTCAAAAGCGAATTCCACTTTTGTCAATTAATAACTGTCTGTTCCGTTTATATTGTAAATTTTACTGCCAATTTTATTAATACATTGAGTTTGTTCATTATTTAAATTCGCCGCGGTATATTTAAATTTATTAGTGTGGAACTTCCTTGGTTTACTGAAGCACGCGCCAACAAGTACCGTGAGTGGTGAACGTTGTTATTTCGCATGTGCAAACAGTGTAGTGACTGGGAAATTCACGAAGCTCAGCAAAGAATCGATTCGTCGTTCGAACACACCGCATCACTAACACACACGTTCTACTTAGAACAAATTAGATGAACCGCTTTGCTACAGAACCGCTGTCGTTATAAATTGTGCTTCGCTTCACCCGCAAAAAGAAGAGTAGTATTTGTTCCATCGTTTTTTCGTCGGCACGGCTGCATAATTTACCCAGGTGAGTGCTTTATAGTAAACGCTTTGATTTGATTCAAGACATTAATTATTTGTTGTTTGTTAACTATCACTTAAATTTTATATACAGTCCACTTTTCTCACCTCTTTAGCTATCGTTACTTGTTTAATATCATTTATCTACCGCAATAATTTTACACTGTCAGTTGATAACTTAAATTACACATAAGTATGTAAGGAACCTGTTTAAGAAATAGCTTTGACAATATATGTAAATATATGTAAATTTAACGAGTCTTAAAATAATATTAAAGAATGAAATTTATTGGCAAGTGACTCAATATTAGTCACAAGGGCATCCTGTCGACGCGTTTCGCCCTAATTGGGGCTCATCAGGACAGGAGTAGCAAAGATGTCATATTTAACACGAACACATTATGGGAAGTACAGCATCACCTAGCTCACAATTTGTGCCTTCGTGCTGTTTCACCTGACTTTACAGGTTTTATCAACAGTCGGCACGGAGGAGATCCGGTTCAACTGCCTTTTTCCATAGCCAAAAGATTATAATTATATAGAATATGTAAATTTAACGAGTCTTAAAATAATATTAAAGAATGAAATTTATTGGCAAGTGACTCAATATTGTATAATTGAATTCTAAAGTTTTTTGTAAACATTAAAGGCAAAGAAAGTTTTGATAAACAACCCAATGGTCTGTTTAATAAAGATTGTAAATTAAAATATTAAAAAATAGAGGATTCACTTCAGAAGGAAAAGATTAATTACATTTGAAACGATATGAAGTAATTGTAAATAACCTTAGGAATTAATAGAGGAACATTAAGCTTGCGTGTTTATTTCCTTATGGATTCACGTTGAAATTTTTGGTCCAAAGATCAAAGGATTTGCCTGTTAATGACATCATTTAATAAGAGTCGTGTGTATGTTGTTTGAGGACACAAAGAGTGTTTTTAAGACTTTTATTTGAAAATAACAATCATGCATTTATTACAGGTCCAGTGGTAAAAACAGCATTGTTTTATATATTGAGATCTGAAGTTTTCGTGTTAAAAGAAATATTTGAGGGTTTTCTGCGTTCTCCCTTAAATTATCAATATTTGAATCAGACGCAGTGGCGCCATATAAGTTTTATGTCAATCAGGTCAGCGGTATATTTGCTTAAAATAATTTATACCCCGCCCTGTATGTTTCAACCCTCTGCAGAAATAGACCCCAAGTTAGTCCGGAAGTCTTTTTAGTGACCCTCGGTTACAGAGAGAGGCCAGTGTATTTCAACTCAGGGTTAGTCCCCCCCATTGAAAAGAATAACATATCACTGGCGCCCAACGTTTGGGCTCGACTTTGCTGAAATCACTAGCGCTCATATAGTTAGTGCTTGATTTTGTTTAGTGTTCAAGTACTTTTAGTACTCGGTTAATAAAGGCTTTCACTTGTTTTTGATATATGTGTGTGTGTGGCCTCTAGAAATTTGATTAGTGCTTGATTTTATTTAGTGTCCAAGTAGAGATTTCACCAATAGCGACCAGTTTATAGAATTTGATGGGTGATTTGATTTTGGTTGATATTGCATTTTAAGGTAAAACTAAATTTTGGTCAGTGCCTAATGTTAGCTATTATTTTTGGTGTGGTAATTAATTTTGATTAGTGCTCAAATTGGGTTAGTGCTTGAATTGTTTGAGGTTTAGTTATTCAAAACACAATATTATAAAAATCTTTTTAAACTATAATAAATACAATCAAGATGGCAGAAAAATTTTCAATAGTTTGTTTACATCAGTCTAAATTAGAGTATGAACTTAATATTAGGGGATCATAGAGCAGTAAGCCGGTAGTGGATAAGAGAAAAATTTTAGCAAGATTGTTGTCAAAAGAAGTAGAAAGGCCAGGTTGGCTAATTGATTTGTCGGGGTACAATGTAGAATTTGCTAAAGAATGTGAAGAGATACAAGAAACGTTAGAAACTGTCAAAAGTATTTTACCAGAATTTAATGGGAATCCATCAGATTCTATTTTTAAAAGAATTCGATCAAAATTAATTTATCTAGCAGATAGAGTAAAAAGAATTAACATCC
This sequence comes from Platerodrilus igneus, assembly GCA_036346225.1. Taxonomy (NCBI): domain Eukaryota; kingdom Metazoa; phylum Arthropoda; class Insecta; order Coleoptera; family Lycidae; genus Platerodrilus; species Platerodrilus igneus. The sequence goes on from JARFIW010001469.1 coordinate 18,458,193, forward strand.
CAGACGAAAAAGAGACTACATTATATAAAGATAAGACGTTAGCGACAATAATTCTTTTAGAAGTAGAGTTGTATTAATGTGTGGATAAAAGGACAGCTTCTGATAGCTCGAAATAAAGCATTCGCAAGCTTAATCGTTCTGAGAGTATCTCGGCTCAGACAGTTACATTTGTTACACCCCCCCATTGGTTCGTGATCAATTAAATTTGCAGGTGATCCAAAAAATCTTTTGTCATTTATAGAAAGAGTACACGATTCCCGTAGATAAGATAGGAAAGATCTATTTCACACTGCAGTGGAACTATTTCAAAATAGTGCTTTAGTTTGGTACAGGAGTAATAAGAATTCATTACAGGATTGGGTCGATTTGGTAAAGCGTTTGAAAGAGGATTTTTTGCCACACTTTCCGGACTATCAAATTTTGGGATAGTATTAAAGAACTTACGTTCTAGCAGGTAGAGTAAAAAAAATTAACATTCCAGACGAAAAAGAGAAACAAGAGAGTTACATTATATAAAGATGAGACGTTGGCGACTATAATTCTTTTAGATGCAGAGTTATATGAATGTGTGGATAAGAGGACAGCCTTTGATAGCTCGAAAGAAAGCTTTCGCAAGCCTAATCGTTCAGAGAGTGTCTCAGCCCAGACAGTTACATTTGTTACACCACCCCCATCTATTGGTTCGTGGTCAATTAAATTTGCAGGTGATCCAAAACATTCTTTGTCATTTATAGAAAGAGTACACGATTCCCGTAGAATAGATAGGAAAGATCTATTTCACAGTGCAGTAGAACTATTTCAAAATAGTGCTTTGATTTGGTACAGGAGTAATAAGGATTCATTACAGGATTGGATCGATTTGGTAAAGCTTTTGAAAGAGGATTTTTTGCCACACTTTTCGGACGATAAAATTTGGGATAGTATTAAAGAACGTAAACAAAAAAAAAAGATTAGTCTATTGTTTTATTCGTAGCGCATATAGAGAATATGATTAAAAGATTGTCTCGACCACCCGCCGAAGTAACTAAGGTTAAAGTTATGAGATCTAATTTATTACCAGAGTATATTTCACAACTTGCACTCCATGATATAGAAGATGTAGCAACTTTAATAAAGTTAGAAAAAAATTAGAGAATGCAGCTATGTTGAGTAAAAAGTCAAGTTCAAATTTGTTAAATTATAATAAGATAAAAAATAGTCCAAAATCTACGGTAGAGGATAAAAATAAAGTTGCATTTGAAAATAATTTTAAGTCAAATGATAGTTTTTGGAAAGGAAAGCCTGGTATTCGTCAAATTCAGGTTATTAATAAAGACGAGCGGAACCAACTATTTCTGGATCTTCAACAGCGAATCAAACGAATAATTTTGTATGTTGGAACTGTCTTCGTCCGGGTCATATTTTTAGAAAAGAACTTTTTGGTTATGGCTGCGGACAAAGAGATGTCATTTCTTCGACTTGCCCAAAGTGTGCAAAAAAAGAGTAGTGAAGCAGAGATTAAGTAGCCGCCTAGCTGATTCGCGTAATCAGGCTACCTTAATGTTGAGTCAGAATATAGAAAAGTGTTCTAAAAAGGATTGATCGGATTGGCTGAAAGTGGTACAAGATTTTTATGGACACCAAATAATAGTCAAATCTACCGCCTTATTTGTTAAGAAAAATTATGATAATCGCCCTTATGTGATGGTGAAGTTATTTGATAGGAAAGTTACAGGTTTGCTAGATTCAGGTTGTACTACGTCGGTTGTAGGTTCTTTAGCAGTACCATTAATTGAGGAGTTACAGTTAAAGATATTTTGTTCAGACAAGCAAAGAATAGCTATCGCAGATGGGTTTACGAAATCTATTTTGGGTTGTGTGGATTTGCCTATTTGTATTGAAAATAAGTGTAAGATCTTGAACGCCTTAGTAGTTCCTTGCTTATCTCATGCTTTTATTTTTGGAAGTGATTTTGCCGAATTATTTGGTTTGGTTGCACAATTTACTCTTGGTACGTGCATGCTGATAACAAAGGCCACATTCCGTGTATTGGTTCCTCATCGATACCCATTAGATGTCAAGACAGTTTATATAGTTGGGATAGTTTAAGCCTTAAGTACTACCGACCAATGGTACTACAGACGGGCCAGTCAGACCCAATATTTAATTGGCAATTAAATAATTTAGAAAAAAGCAAATTGTTTATTTTCTCAAAATACAAGTAAAATGCACACACTTAATAAACTTAAAGTAAATGAACTATCCTAAATACAGTTGGGGCAAAGTTTTTTACCACATGTTAAACAAATTGGTATTTTACAAGTCTCGCAGTATGTGTTAGTTTTGCGGTCCTCATTCCCAGGACATATACCACATCTTTTCCTTTTTGATAGGGTAGCAGTTTCCTGACGTTCAGTGTTATGATCTAGAACTATACCAAGTATATCTGCTGTGAGACTTCGCAGTTTGCGTGGTATTTTGTTGTTGTTGATTGTGCGAGTCATATGTCCGGTACAAAGACTACGACCAAGTTGATGTAAGTAATCTAGTCTTTTAATTTCTTTACCATTTGAAGAAAATTGATATAAAACTCGTGAATTGACCCCAGATACATTCAGCATCATGTGAAATAATACCATTGGCTAACGTTTTGTTCTACGAGATGTAGAGTAATTGGCACATTTTTGATCTAGTGAATCTACACCGGACTTAGTTGAATTATAAAGTAGAATGATCTCAGGTTTTTTAGTTAAGGCATCTATTGATTTCTCATTATACATACTAGATGTTAAAATAATTGCTTTCCTTTTTTTAGGAACATATGATACAATTGTATCATTCGAAGTAAATCCAAAAACTGAAGTATCAACTTTACGTTCTTTGGATGGCAGAAATTGAGAAGGTATAAATCTTTTATTTTTCTTCACAGTTCCTACATATGTCAATTTTCTCTTTCTAAGTACTTCAGTTAATTCTAAGGAAGTATACCAATTGTCTCCTGTTATATTTCTCTTAGTGCCTACTATGGGTTCCGTTAAACGAAGTACAACATCAGTCGGTTTAGAAAATTTGGATTCGTTTTTCTTGATACTCTTTCCAGTAAACACGTCACAATTGAACATATAGTGTGTTTTACAATCGGCCAAAATTTGTATTTTAATGCCATATCGCGCCGGTTTATTAGGCATATACATTCTAAAAGCACATCCACCTCTAAAAAGCGTAAGCATCTCATCGACTGTCATGTATAGACCTGGTGAATAACAATTTTTTGAATTTTGAACAAATTCTTCGAAAATATCTGAAATAGTCGCTAATTTATTTTCTTTAACTCTTTCCTTGCTAGTATCTTCATTAACAAATCGAAGACAGCACAGTAAAAAACAAAATCGCGCCACAGACATGGTACAACAAAATATATCTCTACCAATTCCGTTAGTTGCCCATAAAGACCGTAAATCTTCATGACCAGTAAATACTCCCTGTATGTTTGTTGTGGTCTGTTTAGTATTCTTCTTAATCTTCTTTGGGGATTAAACCACTCATAGTTTTTAAAATTATCTTTATTAACGTTTCGATCCATAACCTAGAACTTCAAGTTTTTATTATTTTGAAAACGATTCTAGGTTATGGATCGAAACGTTAATAAAGATAATTTTAAAAACTATGAGTGGTTTAATCCCCAAAGAAGATTAAGAAGAATCTTCATGACCAGATTTAAAGACTCCTAATAAATAAAGAAAACCAATAAATGCCTCTATTTCAATCTTATCAGTAATATTAATAAATGAAGCAGAAAATTGAGATCTGCTGTTTCTGAGCCTTTTAAATTTACTATACATTACTTTAATCTTCTCAATTTTGGCGTTAGTCCAAACGACAACTTCTGAAATCATTCTATCAGACATTAGCAATCTCCAAGCTTCTAATGAAGATAAAGCAGGATTTTGTCGGACTGAACCTTTCAAGCCTGGCAAAACTGTTACTATATTCTTTGCTAAAGTTTTTTCTCTTACTGGTGCATCTTGTGCCCATTTTGTCCTGTCTTTTCCATACCACGCTTTACTTTTCTTTGTCGTCTTTCTTCCATCTTCTAATGATTGAGTATCTTCCTGTTCTTCATCGCTTTGATCAGAGGGATTCCAATCGACTTCACTGTCAGAATAATGATTACTATGTTCTTCAAAATCATTTTCCTCCTGGTCACTTACATCGCCAGCATTAAATATATTTTCGCACGCTTCACGCCTATCTTCTGCTAAAGATACAACATCGTCGTCATCTGAACTGTCGTTATCAATGCTATCATCGAAGTCATCCCAAAACTCATCATTTTCAATAATTTGCAGAAGTTCCGCATCAAAAAAACCCCTTCTGTTTTTCATTAACCTTAAACAAATGTAACCGATCATAAGGACGTTCTAAATCATAAAATAGAGTATTTTACTTGTATGTTTGCACTCTAAATATGCAAAATCTAAAACATGATAATTTTCCACAACTACCAAAAATACTTACGCTACTACTACAGACGGGTCCTCAGGCCCAAAATTACAATAATACGGTTAAAAAATCGCTTTACAGACAGGTATATCACGTTACACGTTCACAAACCAACTGATTTAGAAATACTAAAGGGCACGATGCATACAGACATGTGCAAAGCAAAATTCTACATGTTTCAACAAGATGCTGTGTCTCAGAGACCCGTCGGTAGTACTTAAGCGGAGAAGTTTATAGATTCGTTTAAAGAAATATGCAGTTCTGAAAGATTAGGTAGGACAGATAAAATCACTATGGATATTAATACAAGTCAGGCTAAACCATTTCACAAAAGACCCTATATTATGTCACCATTTATGAGTAAAATTTTGAATGAAGAAATAGATGACATGTTAAAGTTAGGAATTATAAAGCCGTGTATGAGCCCATGGTGCAGTCCAATTTTTTTAGTAAAGAAAAAAAATCTTTTGGAGAATATCGTTTATGCTTTGACGGTAGGATATTGAATGACGTTACTGAACACGTTTCATATCCGATGTCTTCAGTCGATCGAATTTTGAACACTCTTAGAGATGTATATTACATTTCAAGTATTGATTTGCGGAAGTCTTTTTGGCAGATACCCCTCTCTGAATCATCGAAAGATAAAACAGCCTTCAACGTTATAGGTAAAGGACAGTATAGATACGTTACAGTACAGTTTGGAATTAAGAATGCTGCGCAGACGCAACAGAGACTAGTAGACGCAGTTTGAACTGAACATTTTTTTGTTATTTAGATGATATCATTTTAGCTTCTGCGTCTTTTGAAAAGCATGTACGTTTGTTGGAGGAAGTAAAACGTTTGCAAGACGCAGGTCTTACAATCAATTTGGAAAAGTGTCAGTTTTTTAGCATTCGCTTAAGTTTCTGGGTTTTGTAGTAGGGTCAGACTCCCTTAGGACTGATCCTGAAAAGGTTTCGGCCATAACAAATTATCCGCGCCCCATAGGGAAGAATAACCGTTCAAAATGCCTACATCAGCTACTTTCATCTAAAAAACCGCCTTTCTATAATGTGCATCTCTGTGATGTGAAAAATATGCTTTCTTTCGTTGATAACTTTTTTAGCTGTAGCATTTTAAGTGGGTGCAAAACTATCATTTATGCGTTGTTTGAAAATCTTAAAGCAAAAGGAGATGACCACGATTATCAAGAAACGATATTGATATGTAAATTTACAATAACGTTTTAAACACTTCCACTTCCTTTTGTTTAGAGCTGATAAGCTTTAATAATTATTGATTTTACTATTTATATAGGAAATGCTCAACTCTTGAACCGTGTGGCTACTATTCCCAGTGACTTAGTCATTCAAAGTTCAATGCCATATGCAATAATACCATTTTCATTTACATAACAATATTTATACAAAACTAACACATATAACTTACATTAGACGATTATTAATTACTGATAAACAATCTGTATGTATTAGAAAAATATTGGTTTTAATTCCTTGGATAACATATCTATTAATGGCTGTGATTTTACAATTTTCTAATATAAAATAGTATCGTTGTTATCAAAACGTTGTGGTTCATAATTATTGATTGTGGTGCATGTAGAACCGCCATTGTATTTCATAACATTAGCGGGTATGTTTTATATTTTAAGCTAGTAATTTATTAAACGAACATGTAGCTATGATGAGCGTTGAACTTCAAAAACAAAGTTACTCATCTTCTATCAACTTGCTGCTACCAGTAGATATATTTTTGAAATTTTTGCAACGAGTGGTAAGTTAGTGCTTAATTTTCTATGGCTTTTTACATAATGTGTGCATGCTATATCAGTAAGAAACTTTGACTGTTTTTTTAAAGTACTCGTGGTTTATAGAATTTCTGTGCATGAAAGTGAAGAATCTAGAAAGCTCAAAGAATTGACGGAATTGTTAAAACAATTTTAGTGACTTGTTGTATATTGTTTTTAATCGGAATTTATCACACTATTTTTTGGAAAGTAGCTAACTTGAAAATTTGCTGTAAAATCCTTAGTAGCTTTAAAAAAGAAGTTATGATTTTGTCGATAAAAATTAGTCTTAGTATTGTAAAACTCTTAAATTTAGAAGTAACCTAAGACGAAAAAAGCCCATTCTGTACCTCAGAACCAGACGAACATAAGTCACATCTGGCCAACTTTTCAGGAAAGCATAAAAACAGAAAAATGGAGCATGTTGCTTAGAAACAACGCTTGAATTTTGAATTAGCGCGAAAAAGTTGATTGTTAACATTTAAAATACACATGTTTTATCCATTGTTGGGTAATTTTATTGTAATTTTTTATAGCTAATGACTTTTTTTTATAGTTTATTATCCCCACTGAACTTACACTATTGGGGCTCGTCATTAAAAACCTGTTTAGGACCAATCACCATCATCATCATCATTAGGTCTTCAGTCCTAGAACTGGTTGGACGCGTACCCTCATTGTTTCCTAGTCTGTACCAATGTACACATTTCCCTGAAATTTGCACAGTCTGCATCTATCACTATCTCGGTCTACCTCTACCTCTCTTTTCCTATCTCTGCTTATAGCATATCCCGTACTACTCCCCAGAAATGTCATAGAACGTATCGTGTCCTTCTATTTCTCCTATTTTTTCATTTTCCACAGATGTCTTTTTCCTCTAGTATTTCTACAACCTATTTGTTATTAACTTAGTCTGTCCATGCTACCATCTTCATACATCTAAAGGCACCACATTCCAGAAGGCTTCTATCTCTTTTTGTCTGCTTTTCCTACTGCCCCTATTTCATAGATGTACTGTGCTGTGCTCCATACTGTGCTTTGAACAGTTTTCTTCTTGTATCTATGTTCGTTGTCTTTGAACATAGCTGTTGTTCTTTCTTGTTTGATGAAGTGCGGTCACTTTCTTTTGTTTTACAGTTATATACCCTATTTCCTAGATATTCAGTGGTATATGAAGGGGAGTAAGCAGCCTTTGGCTGCCTAGTTCCCACAGCACCTAAACCTTTGTCGAATTAATAGTTTTTACAATTTATCCTTTCGCACAATCAACATTAGTTGAAAATATTTCCCAACCAAACCTATAGTTGTTTATAATAATTATCAGATTTATGAGCACTTATTTTTTCATCGTTGGGTTTTACCTCTTGAAACTGGTTGGACTTGTACCTCAGCTTATTTATGTTCTGAGCTAGCCTACACCGTTCCCTGCAGTTCTCACATCAGCCGATATACATTATAATTTGAATAAGGGGCCGCTATATTTGCGGCCACGTCCCCAATGCTCCACCCGGAGGTACTACATTGGGTTTAAACGCGAAAATAATCGTGCTTCTAATTCAACTTCAACTTCATAGTTAATCCACCCTAAATAAAAAACTAAATAAAAATCGAAAAAACCTAAAAATCTAACAAACCTAACAAGCTCTAACAATCTAACAAACATAAAAATCTGACAAACTGAAACAAAAACTAAAAACAAAAACTAAAAACAGGGTTGTAAATAATGGTACGATATACAGCTTGATTCCATTCTATTGTTTTCTAATTATGTGCCCTTTTCACCGAGATTCAGTGGTATGTGAAGGGGGTTAAGCAGCCTGTGGATGCCAAGGTTCTCCCATCACCTTTGCCGTATTAATAGTTTTCAGATAAATCCTTTCCCACAATTAACATTAGTTGAGAGTATTGCAAAACCAATATCTGTAGTTGTTTATAATAATGACCATGTTTAAGTACAGTTATTATTTTGTCATTAGATTTTCCATCTTGTGGCTGGTTGGAAACGTACCTCCATTGATTTCTATTCTGAGCTAGCCTACACATTTCCCTGAAATTCTCACAACCTACATCTTTCACTATCTGTGTGCAGTAGTCTAACCTAGGTCTACCTCTACTTCTCTTTTTTCCAATCTCTGCATCTAATATATTTCGCACTATTCCCTCATGTCTTAGTATGTGGCCTATCATCCTATCTCTCCTATTTTTACTGTTTTCCACATAGTTTTTTCCCCTACCATTCCTAGTACCTCTTTGTTCTTAACTTCGTCTGTCTATGGTATCTTTATCATACGTGTGTAGCACCACAATTCAAAAGCTTCTACTTTTTTCTTGTCTGCTTCTCCTACTGTCCAGGCTTCACAGCCATACAGTGCTGTGCTTCACACATTTAAGCAATCTTTTCCTTGTTTCCCATCTTGCGTTGTTTGACTTCCTAGGTAGCAGAAATCTTTAACCTCTTGTAAGTTCTCGTTACGTATTTGTATTCTTGTTTTTGATTTATTATCCCCTCTTTAGCTTACTAGAACTATAGTTTTATTTTTGTTAATTTTTATACCATATCCCTCCGTTAGCACTGTTTCCATTTCATTAAGAGCAGCTTCTAACTCTTCCTTGCTAGACGCTAATACCGCTATATCATCTGCAAATCTAATAAAAAAAACAATCAATCTTTTGTCCCTGCATATTAATTCCAAATGTCTTCCTACATTTGCGACAGTATTCCTTGCCTCTTCTATGTACAAGTTAAAAATTAATGGGGATAAGGCACATACCTGTCTTACCCCTTTCTAATATTTACTTTTCTACTTACTTGCTCTAATTCTATTATTGCTATCTGTTCTTAGTGTAAGCTATGTACTATTTGTCTATCCCTATAACTCATTGAGTAATTTCGAACATTATTTTCCATTTTACATTGTCGAATGCTTTTTCCAGATCTGCAAACCCTATATATATATATATATATATATATATATATATATATATATAACGCTAGTGACTTTTAAATTTGTTTTACCCCGAAACGAAACAGAAAGGATTATGCCAACTAGCTATAATGGCGAGGAGTAGGTTCAATAATAACAAAAGAGATTCTTTCAGAGGTGTACAACTTTTACACGTGCAACATATCTAGAAAATAGTCTCTATACTGTCCCTCTAATTATGAAATACTGAGCGCCAACTCACTTTACACTTTTGCTTTCGAGCCTTAAACAGATGGTGAGTAATCTATTATGCGGCTAAAGGAATATTATCTGACTCTACAGGCTGGTGAAACCCTATTCACATATTCACCTTCTGCTACTCTAACCTAAATATAACTAAAGGAAGAAAATGGCAATATTTTCACTTAACCTATATTCACAAGAATGAAAATGAGATTTAACAAACACCAACACAAATTATCTAGATTCTAACCCTAATTTTAACCAAATTGTCTATATCTAAAAAAAGAGCATCTCTAATTTTGTTTAATTAGTCAACAAATTGTCTGTCTCTATAAATTTCTATAAACAAATTGGGGTGTTCAGTTTTAATACACTTCGTTAAGTATTCAGCGTGCACCACGTGGATTTCCAGATTAGGTAAGAATAATACAATATATTGACAAAATACAAACAGGCAAAAAGTTAAAGCGTTTTGTTTTACTTACAGACTGCTAATTAACAGGCAGGTTTCATCCACATTTCATTGAATCAATCTAACTCCTAGTGCAAAGCAGTCAACCCTAAATTCAACAATATGTTGCTAAAAGTCGCCCCAGACTCACTCTTTTGTTTGGTTAAAGCAGTTATTCGTTTCCGTATTTATAACCGCGTTTCGATAGCTTTTACTAGCAAACTCTGATTAACGAAAAATACCGCACTTAACACTTGTCATAGCTCAAAATTGGTGGAAGGTCGATTTCAAACTTCTCGAAAAGAACGACTGATTGCTTGTCTTTGGAGTGCTCGCTACTATCTCTATCCAATTGTATATATAAATTAAAATGTCGCAGGGCGGTTGGTGCTGTTTTAATTCAAATCGAATTCGTTTAATGTTGCATGCTTCTGGTTAATGTCAAGCGCTGTCTTAGTGCATGAGAAATATGTGTACTGAAATCTTCACACGTTGGTATTAACATCTGCGTCGTGGTTTTGTTTCTACGCATTTAAATTTTATTATGGATCTTGTCTTTTAAACAATTACAATATTTTTAGTAACATGTAGTGCCTGGAAATAAGTTTATTTGGTAGGCTAATGCCTCATTAATAATATGTTAATATTATGTCGACTTTAATATATTTATCGTTAAGTCCAGATTTTTAATCATTGCTTGAGAAAACGTGTATTGCGTATTTTAAATCATCTACGCAATCATACATCAACCTAACTTCAACTATGTACATATATATATATATATATATATATATATATATATATAAAATAAGATGTATCTGTAAACAAACTCTATGAAAATAATAGAGCCTATTGACGAATACAAATCGGGCTGGTAGTTATATAGCCATTAACAAAACATTAGCTTATTACTTCATAGGGGAGGAGACATCCACTGACCGACGGTTTCGGCTTTATTAAGTTTCCTCAGAGTGAAATAGTCTCCAAGAACCCTATGAAGTAACCGAAGCTATTATACTGGTATAATTTCGAAACAATCTCTGTACTATGGCAAAAGTAAATAAAACCGCTATCAGGTGATAAACATCAACACTACTAAGCGTGGAAGTACAAAAATTGAATCGAAACTACATAGTAAATCCTATAAATGTCTATACAAGTAAGTGTGGCCATTTGAGATTTGCGGAATGTTACAGCAAAATTTATTTGCAAACGTAACAAACCTTCTCACGGCGACACCCGGGTTCATGCCCCAAGGCAAATCAAATAATAAAAGACAGGCTATTTGCAGGAAACTATTTCACTCTGAGGAGGCTTAATAAAGCCGAAACCGTCGGTCAGTGGATGTTTCCTCCCCTATGAAGTAATAAGCTAATGTTTTGTTAATGGCTATATAACTAAAAGCCCGATTTGTATTCGTCAATAGGCTCTATTATTTTCATAGAGTTTGTTTACAGATACATCTTATTTTATATATTGTTCTACACAATTTCTTATTGCGGACTGCAAATAACCTGTCTTATATTATTTGATTTGCCTTGGGGCATGAACCAGGGTGTCGCCGCGAGAAGGTTTGTTACGTTTGCAAATAAATTTTGGTGTAACATTCCGCAAATCTCAAATGGCCACACGTACTTGTATAGCCATCTATAGGATTTACTATGTAGTTTCGATTCAATTTTTGTACTTCCTCGCTTACTAGTGTTGATGTTTATCACCTGATGGCGATTTTATTTACTTTTGCCATAGTACAGAGATTGTTTCGAAATTATACCAGTATAATAGTTTCGGTTACTTCATAGGGTTCTTGGAGATTATTTCACTCTGAGGAGGCTTACTAAAGCCGAAACCGTCGGTCAGTGGATGTTTCCTCCCCTATGAAGTAATAAGCTAATGTTTTGTTAATGGCTATATAACTACCAGCCCGATTTGTATTCGTCAATAGGCTCTATTATTTTCATAGAGTTTGTTTACAGATACATCTTATTATATATATATATATATATATATATATATTTATATACATATATATACACTCCCGTGTTCCCCTGTTTCGCCTAAACCCAAATTGATCTTCTCCACGTATTTCTCAAGCTCGTTTTTCCATTCGTCTTTGTACAATTCTAGTTAAAGTTTTTGAAACGTGTGCTGTCAAGCTTATTGTTCAAAAATTTTCTTGCGTGTCACATACATATAGCTTACAAGTTGGAAGAGATGTTTTGTTACTGCTTGTCCAGCGGCTTTTAAAGTGTCTTCTTGCACCTCATCTGTACCCGGCGCCTTTCCATTTTTCAGACTCTTTAATGCTAATTCAAACTCATCTCTAAGTATAGGATATCCCAGGTCATCCCTTTCAATGTCTGATTCCTGTTCTAATGCTGTTAATTCCTCTTTTGAATATAAATTCCCTATATATTCCTGCCATCAAGCTCTTTTCTCTACATTTTCTATAATGACGTTTCTTCCTGCATCCCTTATATTTTTGTTATTTGGTTTTATATTCCTAAAATTCATTCTAATTAATTTGTATGCTTCGTCTGTCTTTCCTATTTCCATGTTAGTTTGTATCTCGTTGCACTATACATCAATCCATTGTTCTTTGGTTTTCATGCATTTACGAAAAGTTTTCCCATTTTATGGCTTTGTATCTATGTTTTCCAGTTTCGTCTGATCTATTTTTGTATTTTCGTCTTTCTGCTATTAAATTCAGAATAATCTTTGTTATCCATGGTATTTTTATTTTCTTTTTGTGAATACCCCAGATTATCTCTGACCGTCATGTCTAAGCTGGATTTAATGTTACCCGATTCTGTTTCTGCTTCCTTAGTATCAGAAATTTTCCCGATATCTTTTAGAAATTCATTTGACTTTTTTCAAATCTTTCGTGGATATCTTTATCTTTTAGCTTCTCAAAGTCAAAGTGCCTTTTTCCGTTCCTTTTTTTCAGATTTTTAAATTTAAGTACGACTTTCATAATTACGATGTTGTGGTCAGTGTCTATATCTGCTTTCTGGTAGCTTCTACAGTCTTTTACGATCTATTTGATACTTTCCTATATCTCCTGGCATCTTCCACGTGTATCGTCTTCTAGCATGATATTGAAATAATGTATTTGTGATGGTTAAGTTGTTCTTGTCACAAAATTCTACCAGCCTATTTCCCCTGTCATTTCTCGTGTCTAAACCATATAAACCTACTATCGCTTCTTCCCTACCCTCACCTACCACTGCATGGTAATCCCTCGCAATTATTAAATTTTCTTGTCCTTTTAGGTATCTTAGTATGTCTTTGATATCTTTCTAGATCGCCTCGACCTCTTCCTCACTGTAGGTAGTGGTGGGCATGTATACTTGTATTATTACTGTATTTACTGGTTTAGACTCCATTATAACCATGAGTACTCTCTCGTTCTTTTGTAGGTAGTTTTCTACACGTCGTCCTATCTTTCTTCGCATAACTATCCCCACACCCGAGTTTCCTTCCTCTGATCCTGTATGAATCACACCGAAGTCTCCACTGCAAGAGTTCCCCGCCTCTGGCCAGCTGGCTTGGCCAATTCCTACTGTATATAGTGCTAACCTATCCATTTCGAGTTTCAGGTTTTCTAGCTACCTACTTGTTTCATACTTCTGATATTCCACGATCCGACTCGCAGAATGTTCACGAATTTTTTTCTATTTTTTCGGATCACATCCCCCGAAGTATAGTCCCCTCCCGGAGATCCGAATGGAGGACTATTCTACCTCCGGAATTTTTTACCCCAGAGGATGCCATCATGTTTAACAATTTTTGTACACAGTGTACTTGGGAGGTAATGTGGTGGTTTTCCGTTGCCTTCGACATCGTAGTAGTGTTTTAGAATGTCATACCGACTCCTATGGTCTCTGCCATTCTAAGTACCGAGAAAGCTGCTGCCCTCTTTCGGGGACCTGTCTTCGTCTGGTTCCTCACTAAAGACCCCACTAATTTGGTTAAATCTATAGTTTGGATCTTTAGCTCATTGAAACGCGCAAGCCATTCTACCTTTTCTAGTATTTTAGAACGTCGTCAAAGTACAGGTCTTTTCAGAATGGAGAAGTAACCTAAGATGAAAAAACCCATTCTGTACCTCAGAACCAGACGAACCTAAGTCACATCTGGCCAACTTTTTAGGAGAGCACAAAAACAGGAAAATGGAGTGTGTTGCTTGGAAACAACGCTTGAATTTTGAATTAGCGCGAAAAATTGATTGTTAACATTTAAAATACACATGTTTTATCCATTGTTGGGTAATTTGATTGTAATTTTTTATAGCTAATGGCTTTTTTTATAGTTTATTAAGCCCCATTAGACTTACGTTATTGTGGCACTTCATTAAAAACCTGTTTAGGACCTATAGTCCTTTAAAAATGTGTTTTAAATAAACCATACGAGCAATCATTCTAGCAATGTATTTTAATACTACCAAAAACACAGAGAAAATACAAATATATTCTACAGTTTGAGTATTGCTATGTTATAAATGACTTATAAGTTACAGATAAAGCAAAAACATTAACTTGAACGGTTAAATAATCTTTACGACATTCTTTTTCATGATTTGCTCCACGAGAAAGGTTTTCAAAGCAAAGTCTATACTCTTGAGGAAGCCACTGCATTAAGTTCATGAGCTCTCTATACTTCTCGCTACTTTTTTTTTTGTTGCCTTCAATTTTGTTCTCTCTTATTTCTTTTAAACTCAACAGTTTTAAAGGTATCATCTGCAAAACTGGTCTTATAATACAACTTGCTGTGTCTTTTGTAAAACTATAAACAAACTGCGTTGTATATCAAAAATGACTGTTTATCACAGTTTTTCTTTCTTGAAACAAATGTACCTTTCTTGCTCCTTAAGTAAAGAAAATCAAAAAAATCTTCCAGATACATCCTTCTCACAACAAATTGTTTTATTTTTGAGCATATTGCAATAAACTTCACCCAATCATTTGTGGTAAAGATAGTATGTGTTTTAGTAGCTTTTTTCTCTCTCTATCACACTATGCATTCCATCTACTTACTTGTGAGTGTGTCCAGCAAGTAGGAACTTATGGTTGATTTCTTTAAGAGTAGATACCTTCTCCAACAGCTATAGGTACATAAACATTGTGTTAATATTCCGGTTTTGGCCACTGCAATTATCTGTCCCGCAGTTAAGTTTTCGGTAGGTTTTTCAGGACCTCTCAGCTCTTCAATCGCACATGTGAATAAACATTTTGCTATTTCGTTACCTCCCTGACCAGCTGTAACTTTATCCCAGATCATACACCAAGGTTTATCAACGGATGAGTCATAAATTATACTATCTAGTGTCCAGAGTTTTTTCGAATAAAAACTTTGACCGTTCTTCAAATCGAGCGTTGGAACACATTCTTGAAGATTAGACATAATAACTCTCAAACCTTGATCAGCAAGGACTTTCAGTCTATCTTCTCTTTTTAATTCATATCTATGTGACGCTTCATTAAAGTGGCCCCCCTTTTGTAATTTAAGTTCATTGAGTATTTCATTTCTTTTATTTTTAATATTGCAGTCCAGTTTGTCGCAAACATCACAAGTGTCGTGGTCTGGTGAGCGGAAAAGGTACGTTATAACGTTCTTTGAAAACTTTGGAATAGGCTCACTTTTTTCTGATTTAATTTTTTAATTTCTACTCTCATCTACATACAGTGAAAATGTTGAGATAATTGCCCAAATAGTTACGTTTCGTTTTTTCTCTGCTGTAGTGACTCTCATGCACCGAAAATTAAAAAATATGGTTTCTGATCCGTTCTAAGCTATCGCTCAGTAATTTATTTGGTGGAGTATGTTTGTTCTTATGGTAGGTCTGGTGTCACTAAACAGGTCTTACTGGCTTTTTTAAAGCTACTCTCATGAAAGTATCAAAAATAGCAAGCGTGTTCAGAAAAAAAGTTTTGCAAATGACTTTTTCATTGTAATTGAAATTAAAAACAAATGTATGGCTCTCAGATTTGTTTTCTAGTGTACAATCTCTCTTTCGTTGTCTAACGACAGGCGTAGTTTTTATGCGCGATAGTACAAAATGTCATTTTGCGTTCCAGCTTTTCTCAGCGTTCTAATACTCAGAGAGTATCTTCAATCTCTGTTCCTCTGTAAACCACTAGTTGCATTTTAAACGACACCTAGAAAGACAGGGAGTCTTCATACATTTTTCATTAGTAACTACATTTTTATATTAATATACTTCTTTCCACTTAGTCTGTTCTTCTTCCTTATTATCTTTGTCCATTTCTTTTCATTTCTTATCTTTTTCTTTTCTTTTTTGTTATTTTGCATCTCAATGTTTTCGTTATTTACATTGACTGTATCTGAGACGTTGTAAGAGACCAGAGGAAATGCATTCACCACAGGTTTACCTGAAAGCATGTCAGACACGGCCACAAATTAATCACTGGAAGGTGATTCAGTTTCAGAAGCTGTTTCTAGATAGAAAGTAGGATCATCAAGATCATTGTCAGCAAATAACCCTAAGTCAGAACTAATATTGTTTCCTACGTTTAAAGGGGCTTTAGTCGGGAGGTCATACTCAACTGGTTCCGTATCTTGCGTTGGTGCAAGTGAGGATTGCTCCTTCGCTTCTAGAAATACGCCAAAATAGTCTCTTCTATGTTCTACAAAATCTTCCGATAAAATGTTGTTCATAAAATCAGGATTTAAAGTTTGCAAACAACTTATGGTATTAAAATTACTATAAACTTATAGTAGTATAATAGTAATATTTAATATATAAATATAACAATATTATGTAATGAAATAGTAATTATATTATTAAATATAATTAGCATTGATGGTATTAATATTTTGACCGTTGCGTATTCATTTTTCTGTACACAAAGAAATGTAAAAATAAATAAATTTGATTTTTTAAATCCAGTATATGTGTGGAGCATAGCACAGTACGTCTATAAAATAGGGACAGTAGGAAAAGCAGACAGAAAGAGATAGAAGTCTGCTGTAATGTTATGCTTCAGATATATGAAAATGATAGCTTGGACAAACAAAGTTAATAACAAATAGGTTGTAGAAATTGTAGAGAAATAAAGATATCTGTGGAAGACAAAAAAAATAGTAGAAATAGGAGGGTAGGGTAAGTTCTAAGGCATTTTTGGGGTGTAGTACAGATGAAAGTAATTCATCTTTTTGTAATATTTTGTAACTATTGTTGTTGCTTTCCAGCATAGACAGTATTCGTCTGCCTCTGCTTAAACTCATCTTTAAATTCGTATTATAGTTAATAGTAGAATTATTATTATAATAAAAAAAATAAAGAAATAATATCTGAAGTGTTACGTCACACCAGTTTCAACGTTGCTCTTGTAAAGACTTGTAATTCTTGTATCACGAGAATTAACATCCTATTGTAGGCGTGTCGACAATTACATACGGGAAAACTAATAAAAATAAGATAATAAAAAATTATTTTCAGCAGTAAAAATACAATTTAATAGAAACATTGTAATCTGATTTCATTTTGTCCAGGTTTAAATTAGTTAGAGGGCTTAAGACTGAAAACTTTTTATGAATACTAGAGTCAGAGTCTCACAATAGACTTATAGTTTACTAAAATCAGATACTGTTTCCGAGCCATTACGTATAAGTGATTTACGTTTGTCTGGCTTAAACATAAGTCAGGACTTAAACTTTTATAAGCCCTACTAAAAATATAAAAGAATTTTAAATGGATTTGCTATTTTTGGACTTGCGATCGCCTGGTTCTGAGGTACGGCATTTGCTAGGTCTGGACTTTACTCCAGCGTTAAAGCGATGAGCAGAGAGGTTCAAAGTACAACTAACATGTAAAGGAATTAAAGTAAGACGCCCCTACACCTGTTTAAATACTAGTTGTTATGATCCTAGGGGCGGTGTAGGAACCCTAAAGTAAATGTCCCTAATAACAAAAGATTGACTAAGAACAAAGTATACTTGAAATAAAAACAAGTTATTATAATAAAAAGGAAGAGAGCAGTTTGCGTCTTAAAATAATCATAAAATAGATAATGATATTTAGATGAACCCTGGAAGATTTGAAGATTTTTCCATAAATACTCATATATATCAAGATCATCTCAATAAAAAATATGTATTTGCATAAAAAGCAATGTTTAATAAATTTTATTGTTGTTTAAAGCAAAAAAAAGAATACTAAACATGCCTATGGTGAGTGCATAAGAAAATCTCTTTGTTTGAAATTTTTAGAAAATGTCGACTCAATATACTGAATCTAGTTAATGTGACATTGACATTGACATATTCTTTATTGAGTTACAACTACAAATCTCTACTCTTAATCTAATTGGTATTTGAAATTTAAATTTGGAAAAAAAAATTTACATTTTTGGTCTGACTAGTGCAAAAAGAGATAAGTGTTTACTTGCTGTCCTAATGACAGCCGACTTAAGATACTTTATTTATAAATTAACTATGCTAATCTATAACTACTGTCTTCGGTTTTTTGTACTTCACCGGTGCCGTCTCGTCGTAGTCTACGACTGTCCTGAAGAGGGGGTTGTCGTGAAGAGCTATTCCGTCAAAGGTCTTCCTTGCAGCTGCCTTGATGAATTCCACCATTGTTGGGATGTTGACGTCGGAGTGGAGCTGGTCGTTCCTCACGTACCATGGGACGTCGAGTGCCATGCGCAGGTTCTTTGATTGGACGGTTTGCAGCCTCTTGATATGGGACTTGGCGGCATAGCCCCACGATGGCGTTGCGTAGGTCAGGGAAGGTCTGATGATGGTCTTGCAGAGTCTGATCTTGTTAGCGATGTCGAACTGACTTCTTCTGTTGAGTAGTGGGTACAGGCTGGCTGTTGCTGCGTTGGCTTTGGAGGCGGTGTTGGCGATGTGGGTTCCCAGGTGAGTCTTCGGTCGATGGTTACTCCCAAGTACTTGGCCTGCGTCTTTCATGGGATGGTCTCGTTGAAGATCACGATGTCCTTGTCTGGTTAAAGCTTCCTCTTCGTCAGAAGCATAGCGCTGCTCTTATCCGGGTTGACGTTGATCAGCCAGATTCGGAACCATCTCTTCAAAGCGGTGGCGGCTTTCTGAAGTCTTCTTGTCACTAACCATGGGGCTAGTGATCTGGTGGCTACATTTCAGTTCATAAATTTTTCACCAAGTAACTCACATCACTCATAGTTTTTATAATTCAATACCAGCACAACAGTTCAATAAAAAGAATTCGCTACCTGGAGTGTTCTTCGGAATCACCACCTCTGTAAATGACGTCCACCAAGCTTACGTTCCTGGACTACACCCAATTTCTGCTTTCTAGCTAGGACAACCATTCCATCTCGACTCGTTCATTGAATTTTCCAACGGTTTGCGGATGCCTTCCACACAGCTACCCCTTCAAAGTTCAAACTCCACTAAACGTCCAACCAGCACTCTCGTTCAAGATGTAATTCAATCGCTTACCTCAGTAACATCCAGCATAACTCGTTATAATTATTTATACAAATATATTCAGCCCGTTTACTTCAATTGCACCTACTTGTGCTTTTATAGCACTGAAAAATACATTCGGCGGACTGCACTATCCACCCGGTTTTTAAGCTAGGATGTCTTCTTAACAGTACTCAATATAAGCGACGTGAATCAGAAAATAAGCAAAAAATAAGAGAGAGTTTTGCCACCTCCGGCAAGGTTTATATAAGTTCAAAACTCCCCTTTTGTGACGTATTTTCACTCAGCTTTCCTTGAATTGTAGCAACCGCCATGCCATTCTACAAAATTCTCCCGTACAACGTAACGAACTTTCAAAACTACGAATTTCAACACTCCGGCGACACTTTATTTTGAAAAACTAATTAAAGTCGTCAACCGTCCGTATTTTCCATGTAAAAACGTCCCTCTACTATTCCTTCTAACGAATCCTAAACACACCTCTTATGTCCGCGTCTACATTGTTATTGCACTATGCTCTAATAATCACCTTGTTTTGTCTCTGTCTTGTCTTCCTACTTACAAAGTCGACGTTATTTCCACTCTACTCTATCTTTATCCACAGCATATTTTCTACCTTTTTAGAGTCCCACTATTGCCATGTCGTCTTCGGTTAATGTTCTCTTTTTTCACGTGCGACTTGATAAATTAACAACGTTTACAAACACGTTGCATCTCCGTCCCGCCTATTTAATTTTAAACTACACTCTTCTGTCACGCTCTTGAAAGTGTTTGTCATATCGCCACCTGCTATATGTTTCATCTTATTTTGTTGCTCTATAACGATTTTCTGTCCGTTAATTTTATTGATTTGTTTTGAACTAGTCAAGCGCTGTTGTTAGCCTTGAGTCGTCCGTTAGCACAAACTACCAAGAATTATTTTTAACGTAAACTGGCTTTCCTATAAATGTTTATCTATCCTAATCGTCTGTTCTATGAAATACTTAACGGTTTAAAACGTGTTTTGCTGCCGCAAACATTGTAGCATTCTACGAATTTAATAAATGTACGTTACTAATTTATTGATTTTTACCTTGCAGAGCTTTAATACTGCAAATCTTTTGTACGCAATTTTCAAGCTTGCATAAATTAACGTATACAAATTATTGATTTTTCTACTGCAAAGCTTTGATATTATCAATTAGTGTACACGATTTTCGACCTGGTCGTCGATTTAAATTGTTGTCCTTGTCTTATATTAACATCTACCAATTAAACCAACACTATAAATTGTAATTTAATTCCAATCTGATTATCGAAGCTTTTAACTAAATAAATGATTGATATTTATTTACAAGGTGTCTATAAATAAATAACTGCCTGTCCTATTGACCTTTCTAAGCCTACCCAATCACAGTATATTCCCCCTATATGAATGCAACGACCAACAAATACTTTGTTTTTTACATTCAAATACGGAACACACTACCTACTAACTAACCCTATATAATATTTATACGCAACTATCTGTTTAACTATCGCAATCTATAACTATTTATTCTTACCTATCTCTATTTATTTCTATCTCTACTTATTTCTATGTATCTACACCTATCTTCCCTTATTTGTATATATTTAAGTTATTTCTATTTATGTACACATATCTTTATTTGTTTAACTCACCTTCACTTACACTATCTATTCACCTATCGTTATTTATTTTTATCTATTCACCTATCGCTATTTGTTTAACCTATCTCTACCTATTTCTATTTATAACTACCTATGCCTACTTAATTCTACCTATTTAAACCTTTCTTTAATTATTTATCCTATTACTATTACCTAATATCTATCTACACCTATCTCTATTTATTCGAATCTAAGAGTCATCTTCCTCACTATTTCGTTCCTCTGGACGATATGGAAACAGCAGGCTCACATGAAATTATCTCCTCTTAGCCAGTGTCTCCACATCTCTTAACAGGTAAGTATATTCCCCTACAACCACACCAATTTCAACAAGTCCTTCGTAGAAAAAATTTAGCTTAGCACATGTCCACTTCTCCCTCTTGCCTACTCTTAGACTCCTTACTATTACTCGATCACCAATTTTAAATTTTACTCGTTTACGTATCCTTGCATTCATTTTCTGTACATATTTCTCAGCTCGTCTCCTTAACTTCTCCCTGGCATTATCTAACAATTGTTGAAATTCATCCTCTCTAGGCACAATTTGCCAAGATCTATCGGAGTATAACTGTTTAATGAGTATGATGGGGCTGGTTTCTGTCACGGTGCTTGGGGTTTCATTAATGAAAGATTCGACCTTAGACAAATTGTCCTTTCACAATCGATGGTTTTTATAAGATGCCAGACGCAAGATCTTCACTGTTTCCTGAATATATAGCTCCGCTGGATTTGCTTGCGGATGTCGTATGCTGCAAAATACCACCTTAACGTTTGTTGCTCCCAATAACTAATAAATCGCTGATTATTAAAGTAAGTTGCATTGTCTGTCAATACACGTTTGAATTTTCTAATCTCCCTACAATATTGATCTAATTTCTTATTAGTTGCTATCGTACTGCACTTTCTAGTCGGGTATAATTTTGTAAATTTTGAAAAATGTCTATAACGATCAACACATGTTGATGACTTTTTTTACTTCTGACTAAGTTACTCAAGTAATCGATTGCAATCAAGTCAAGTGGGTTCTGTACTTGGATGCTCTGTATTACATCCTGACTAGTGTGGTTTTTGTACTTGCCCACTGTACACAGATGACATGAATTGATCACCGATTTTACTACACCTATATCTTTTACTGAAAAAATGTCTCTCTACATATTAACCACAGTTTTCTAATACCTATGTGTACTTGTTCCCCATCCTGAATTTGGTATAGCTCAGCCGCCAAGGCACAATTCGATACATCCATGCGCAATACAAATCCTAAATCAAATCTGGGATGCCTCAAAACTAGATGTTCATGAAACTGCTCCACTAGTGTTAAATATGCTGCCTCTTGACTCTCCGACCATCTCCATTTAATTCCTTTCTTTAAAAGTTTGAACAACGGCACCGCCTTCTCAGAAAATGCTGGTACAAACTTCTTATAGAAATTGAGAACACCTAAAAATGTTCTTAATTTTCTGATGTTGTTCGGTCTCGGATATTTCAGAATTTCCGATAACCTTTATTGGTCTATATACACATACCCTCATTATTCACTACATAGCCAAAAATTTAACAGTCTTTAAAAAAAACCTCAAACTTGTCGATATTCAACCTTAATCCCGCTAATTTGAGTTCTAGTAAAACCCTTTCTAAATAAGAATAATGCTGTTGTTCAGGTTCGCTAAAAATCAAAATATCATCCACGTAGTGTATACAAAACTGCTCATACGCCCCGCAAAATGCCTGCATGGCCTTAATTGATGCTGCACTCGCCGTTGACAAACCATACGGTACAGTTTTTCCTCTAAGGAAAACTTCGTACACCTTCTAGACTCTTTGTGTAGTCGAATTAACCAGAAAGAATTCATTAAATACAATTTACTAAAAATAAACTTGCCACTTAGCCTCGTCAAAAGTGTGTCCATGGACGGTGGACAATGAAATTGTGGTTTCGTTTGCTGATTAATCTTCCTTGCATCCAAACATAAACGAATAATATTATCTTTTTTCATCACTACAATCAATGGATTTAGAAAATGTGTGTTCGAAAACTCAATTATATCATCCTTCACCATCCATGTTAGCGCTTGATTTACCTGTTCTCTATATGCTGCTGGTATTGGGTAAATTTTTGCATTGAAAGGTTCAGAATTGTCTACTTCTAAAAACATGTTCATATCCTAACGCTGTGCTCGCCTCTACACCTACTAATTCAGAATGTTTATTTAATAACGTTTGTACCTTTACTAATTTTTCTCCTGGATATTTAATTGTGTCGATCTCTTTCACCTCTTCATCCTCTAATCCCATAACATTAATACACAAACCCGTGTCATCCACTATGACTTCATAACTTGCCTTCCAGGGCAATATCCTATCCCTAATTCTGACCACCTTCCTCTCCATATCTATTACTACACCTACCTTCACCTTACAATCAACACCTTATATCCCCTTAAATTTCAGTCCAGGTACAATTTTAAATTCTGCTCACAGCTAACTGAACCTAACTCTACTCTCAATACCACAACGGTATTCACCACAGCAAATCGTTTTTTATTCGCTGCTACTAAATGGCATCTTTTTATTGGCATAATTCTATCATACACCTTTTTCTTAATTTCGCTGACGAATTCCTCCGATATCAAACTCGCCTCTGCTCCAGAATCGAGCAATGATCCTAAATTATGATCCCAAATTTTCACATCTATAATTGGCAAACAAAATTTTAGCTTTATTTCTGGTTCAACTTCCTAATCAATTTTTAAAAATTTCCTTGAATGTTCATATCTATAGACAATTACGTCTAGCGATTTGTCATTGTCTAAAAATAATGTCCTTGTCAAATTTCCCTACTAGATCCTGGCTGTCCTCCTACTACTTCCGCATACGTTCTCATCGTCGTCTCCGTCCTACCACTCCTCTCATAATATCTACCTGCTGATGTCGTCGGCGTCCTTTCTATGTCTGGTAAGCTATTTTGTCTTTGAAATCTAGGTCTTTGTGTCTGTCCTCTGTTCATACTGTTGCTCCGGAAAAATGGCCTAGGTTCCCAATTACGTTCGGAATTTCTATTAAGATTAGTCCCCCGTCTCCGATAATTATTCCCCTTATTTTCGAATCTAACTACGTTAATATTTTTGTCTCTATTTTCACGAGATCGTCCGGTGCTCACATCGTCATACCTCTGCAGGTATTCTAAAAACATTTTCCCCTCGACAATATTCTGCAACGTTACATGTTGCTTAACCTTGTGGCATACTAAATTCCTCAAAAGGTAAATAGTATGTCTGCTCTACCTTATACGAGGGGTTCCTGTTTGACGGTTAAGCCCAGGGTAAAAAGGATGTTAAATGGCTTTGAGAGAAAAAGGTCCTTCTAAAGAGATCTTCCAGCCAGCTAAGCTTCTTCAACTTAGGGCAGAGCTATGAGCTACGGTCGTAGGATGGTATACGATAAAAAGAAAGAGATTTTATTGGACGCCACCGTATCTTAATGAATGTTATAATACGAAACTATCCGAAGATCAGATACGGAAATCTTCTAAAGAAAAAAACTTAAGATGAGCAACATAAAAAAATACTTACTTTTGACTCTGCAATCTGGAATGGGAACGACGATCTCGTACTATCTGAAAATTTAACCACGTCTAAACATTTTTAGACTAGGACTACATTCGAGCCTAGTCACTTTATCACAAAAAAATAGATTATAAATAGATCAACTAGTCAAAATTATACTTCATAAAAAGCTTTTAAATTCAACACCAATAATATCTTTCTTCAATACCAAAATTTCATATGTGTGATTCTTTGCTTCTATAGGACAATTACTGCTGACTTCAAAGAAAGAAAGCTTTATAACAACTTATTATTCCTTCTATTAATTTAAAAAAATATTTATACATTGTTTGTATAAAGTTATCTGTACGGAGATCTTTAAAATAGTTTCTTTATTACAATTTAACATTAATCTCTGAATATTCATGGGACTTTTTGATTGCATACTTTACATTAATTCTCTATAAGATATATATGATTTCATTTTTTATGTTACAGTTTAATCATGATACTTGAATAGGATCCTGTTCAGTTTACAGAAATCAAATTAAATGCTCAAAAATTCTTTGTAGATTATAGAACTATATTTTTAATAGATATCTTTAATGGAATCAAAGGTCAAAAATACTTATTGTCGGCATTAAGCTGTCAAAATATGTTATACACTATAATTTGGCAAACAATTCTTATCGTATCACATGTTTAGTTATGCAAACATTTTAATATAACTTTGTAAATTCAAACTTATCTTATAGAAATACCTTGAAAATAATAAGGTCATTTATGCATTATTCAAATACTAAATTTTGAACTACATTTTACGTGTATCAATTCAAATGATCATCAAACCTTCACAAAAGTTTCTAGTATTACTTTAAATAAACATATATAGAATCTTCGAAAATTATTGGTACATCTTAAATGAATGTTCCTTGAAAAGAATATAGGTATGAAATGGAGCATGACTCACCGCTGAATATCTGCTTGGCGGCCGAATTGTTTCCTTTTTTTTTAAAACATCTGCGTTCTTACTCTTGTAGTTGTGCGCAGCTGACGCAGGTGTCCGGACGTGACCTCCATACTAACCAATCATTTGTGGGAATTTCTACTCTTTTGCCTAGCAACAATTGAAACTGCATCTAAAGATCAACCAATTTCCAAAAAAAATTAATACGTGTCTTTACTTTATTTCAGTCCCGTACTTACCATACGGTTAACAATTGTTTAGTATAATACATAATTTCCATTACTTTAATACTTGAAACTTGAAACTAGAAACTCCAAAACTATAAAAAGCTAAAATCTAAAACTTGATACTGGCTAATTAATATTTGCTACGTTAAAACTTTAGTACGTTAAAACTTTAGAACGTTAAAACTTTGCGCTGAAACGAAACGGGAAAAATAAATTTAAAGGTAAGTTTGTGAATTATTTACCTACCGTAGAAATGTATTTACAACTATCTTAGGTCGATGCTACAACTAAAAATGAATCCATGGTATCCGTTGACACCACCTTACTTTCCTCTGGGACGGCATGTTTTAACAAAAAAACTTGCAGGCCCTCGATAACACTTGTATTCGGATTACATGCTGATATCAAAATGGAGCTTGACCACGAGGCAATGTTAATTATTCAAGCATGCGCCGGGAAAGGGAATATTGTATCAAGATACAAACAATAGAAGAGCACTTAAAGTTTACTTTGACTATTCTAATGTAGATGGGGCACTATGTATGAATTCGTAATATATGGTTTCTATAGAAATTTAATATTTAATGAATAGGTGTATTGAACAAAAGCGTATATTTAAATAGCACAAAATCGTATTTGATACAACCTTAACTTTGAATTGTCGCGAAAGATATTTAATTATTTATCTGTCCGTCAAAGGTGGACTCAACTGCTTAGCTATGCTGTATTTGCGTATAGCAATTTAAGGGTTTACGCTATTATCCTCGTTAAATTTCATTTGTTGATCTATTGATACGTTACTTGAAAAAAATTTGTGACCATCCCCCATTAAACTCGACACATTTTGTTGAATGCCACACACCTCTCTTTCAACGCTTCCTAATTAATCTCTACACGAATCAGTTACCTCGGTCATTTTTGAATTTATCTCTTCCTCACAGAAGATTCTTACGTCGGTCTTTAACTGTCCTATTTCATGACTCAACCCTTTTATATTCCTTTCATTCTTATCGACCCTTGTTTCAACTTCCCCCATTTTTATTGTCATACTGTTCTTAAATTCATTAAACCCTTGGGTAGATCTATCTAACCTTTTACTTAAAGTTTCTGTCATTTGCAAATTCCTTTTCGGGTCCTGACTTAATAGTTCAAATCTTTGATTCGCGTTATCCCTTACTCCACTCAATGTCTCATTAATTTTTTCAAATCTTTGATTTGCGTCTTTCTTTATTCCACTCAATGTCTCATTCATCTTTTCTAACATCCTCATAATTAGTTCATATCTTGTTCACCTGATTCCGTCCTCGACTGATCTTTGCTTTCTCCTGCTTCCCCCATTTATCGTGTTCTCTCGAATAACGCACTATCACTGCTTCCCATATCAACCCCTTGACTCCTTAGCCATTCCTTCCTTTGCATACGATTACTCACACTTACACACTCAAAATATTTACAAAAATTCACTGCACTCAACTCTTTCTCAGCTCGCCAGTTCCTGGGATGAAATTTTACTTTTATCTGGAAAATCGTGCCCCTCACATCTGGTCGCCATATTAATTGCTGTAGTTTTGCCTGGAAAGAAGCCCTAAAAATCGAGCCCCAAAGTTGGGTGCCATAATATTGCTGTAGATCGTCTGTGACTTCATAGAATCGTACCCCACTTTTGGGCTGTCATAAAATTTGTTGTGTATCCTTTAGAATCGGTTGGCTAATTCATGCCCCGTTTATTAATCTCTACTTACCCTAGCTGAACTTAAAACCAAATTCCTCCTATCTTTACCTAATTAAAACAATTTATGCTTTCCCAAGCTACTCTTTTACGGCTACTCATCTCCCTCAACACCTTCATAAAAAAAAATAAAAATTTAAAAAATAAATTATTTCGACAAAACATACATCTTTTTATTCATGTGACATAAATTATGTTTCACACAATTTCAATATTTACAATTTATTTACAGTAAGACATTTCACATTTTAGTTCAATTTAAAAGTCTCGTGAGCTTTAATACTGCAAATCTTTTGTACGCAATTTTCAAGCTTGCATAAATTAACGTATACAAATTATTGATTTTTCTACTGCAAAGCTTTGATATTATCAATTAATGTATACGATTTTCGACCTTGTCGTCGATTTTAATTGTTGTCCTTGTCTTACATTAACGTCTACCAATTAAACAAACCTACACTATAAATTGTAATTTAATCCCAATCCAATTATTGAAGTTTTTAACTAAATAAATGAATGATATTTATTTACAGGGTGTCTATAAATAAATGACTGCTTGTCTTATTGACCTTTCTAGGCCTACCCAATCACAGTAATATATATATATATATATATATATATATATATATATATATATAATAAGATGTATCTGTAGATATACTCTTATGCAAATAATAAGAGCTTTATTCACCTATACAAATCGGGCTAATAGTTGTATAGTCATTAACAAAACAAACAAAGCAATAGCTTTATTAATTCATAAGGGGAGGAAACCTCCACTGATCGACGGTTTCGGCTTTTTTAAGCTTTATCAGAGTGAAATAGTTTCCTAGAACCCTATGAAGTAATCGAAGCTATTATACTAATATAATTTCGAAGGAATTCTTGTACTATGGCAAAAGTAAATAATATCCTTCCGAAATTATAGTAGCATAATAGCTTCGATTACTTCATAGGGTTCTAGGAAACTATTTCGCTCTGATGGGGCTTAAAAAGGCCGAAACCGTCGGTCAGTGGATATTTCCTCCCCTTGTGAATTAATAAAGCTATTGTTTTGTTAATGACTATACAACTATTAGCCCGATTTGTATAGGTAAATAAAGCTCTTATTATTTACATAAGAGTTTATTTACAGATACACTTTATTCTTTTATATTTTGTTTTACATTGCGGACTGCAAAGAACTTGTCTTTTAATAACAGCTACCCCAGAAAATAAAATACTTGAAACCCTTAATATTTTTAATAGCTATAAAAGTCATATCCAATTCACAATAGAAACAGAATCCAATAAATCCCTACCTTTCCTGGACACTTTATTAATTCGAAACGATGAAAACAAAATCATTTTGGATTGGTATCAAAAACAAAGTCATTCCAGCAGATATTTAGATTACCATTCGTATCACCTTTTCAAAACCAAAATAAATTTCATTTTATGATTCAAAAATCGAATTAGAGGAATATGCCATCCAACATTTTACGCTAAAAATATAAATAAACTTTTAAACATTTTAAAAAACAACAACTATTCCACTCCTCTAATAACAAAATTACTATATACCTCTGAAGAATATAAAAACACAAACAACAATAACAGTAATATAAACAAAAATTACACAAATAGTAACAACAGCAAAAATTTAGAAATATATAGAACAATACCAAATATAAACAATGAATTAACTCATAAGCTAATTAGGGTATTAAAAAATTATAATTTTAAATATGCAAAGAAAAATATATTAACAGTCGGTAATCTCTTTTCAAAATTAAAAGATAAAACATCCGAACTATTTCAAAAAAATATTGTGTACCAAATTAATTGTTTAGATTGTAATGACCTGTATATTAGACAAACATGTCAATCCTTAAATTAACGTATAATTCAACACAGAAGTGACATAAAAGTTAAACCAAATTCCTGTGCATCGAGTCATTCAACTAATTTAGATCATAGAATAGATTTCAAAAATTCAAGACCTTTAGAAAGAAAGAAAGATAAACAAAAAAAACTATTTCTTGAAATGCATCACAATTTTAGTGCAAAAGATAGTATAAATAAAAACTTATATTAGTGGTTGTTTGAGCTCAATTTACACATATTTACTTAACTTTAAAACATAGCTACATACCTAATGTAATATTTGTTAATATGTTTAACGTTATAAATACATGCACACCACACAACCTAACGCATGCGCATACACACACATACAGACAAACAACAACTACCACATACAACATAAAATATACATTAAATAAAAGTACCAGGTATCCTGTTAAAAAAAAATTGAAAAATTTCAAAATCTGACATAATTTTTAATTCTTATTTTTACATTTCTTCTTATACAAATTATATATCCTTCCTACATTTAAAAGTTATAAACTAAAAAGTTATGTTTAATACTTAATTTCGATGTTAATTTTTAAAACTTATCTTGTAAGTTGTAATTAATATTTGCATAATTTAACCTAGTTGTTTGTAACATTTTTAGAAGCCTGTGATCAAGGATTAAATACACCCGCAAAATTTAGGCATTATAAAAGAGTTTTCTTTTTACCAGCTGACCTTAAATCCATTAAAAAACATTCAATATATGTATATTTATATATATATATATATATATATATATGTGGTGGGGTGCGTGTGCGTGTACGTGAGTGTGTATACATATCTGTGGGTTTGTATAAGAATGCAAATGATAGACGGAAAGAAAGGAAAAGAATTGGAAGGACCAAGAGTGGAAGGAAGAGGGAGGGCGGGAGAGAGACAGAGGGAGAGAAGCAGAATGTTTAAGTACAATCATGGAAAATTGTATGTAAGATATTCTAGTTAAGTTTACTTGCATTTTATACTTACAGTCTTTGACAAATAGTGACACTTTGTTTCTGTTACAGATAGATGTGCTAGTAGAACGACTTGAATGGATGGTAAAGTTTCTTACAAATTTAAATTTGTCGAGAGTCGAACCCCTTTTGCAGACAAGTAAGTGTAATTTACAATGTTTAATTTAATTTTGATATTATAAATGCAAATTTCAGCAAAGTCTTGTCGTCCTTCAGGAAATGAGCAAGATAAGATTTACAATATTTTAGATGTGCCCTGCAATGTTTTGGGATACGTATCAAATGCAATATGCTCAATAAGAATAATTCTTTTTGACATTCTTGGTTGTTCCGGTCAATTTCTAACATCGCCAATTACTTTCATTGTCGAATTTACAGTTAACAAAATTAACAATGTTTCGGGAAAAATCCAACCCTACCTCCCAATTCCGCTTCCTCTGCTACAGTCGCCTTTCAGTATGGATTGTCCCAAATCTCCTTTTACGAATTTCGCTGATGATATTAATTCCTATATGCCTGCTCCGTTGCCAAACTCATTTGCAGTTCTCAGATCCAATATTCCCAATTTAGGTGCGGATGGAAATGGGTTAAGTAAAATTGAGAAGGTTAATCAGGAACTTGTTGAACTACTAGAAAAGGAACGTTCAAAGCATTATGAAGATTTGGAGAAATTAAATCTACTTGAACAAAATGGTATCAAAGTAAGCGAGGAGCTGGAAAAAACTAAACGTGAATTTGATTCTCTAAAACAGGAATGTATGCTTAAAGAATCAAAAGAGATCGAACAGCACAAAGAAGAAGTTGACCGACTTACACAGCAATTTAGTAAGGAAAAGACTCAAGAAGAAGAAAAACTGACTAAAGTTTCAGAAGAATTAGAAAAACAAAAAGGAGACTTGCAAAAAGCAATTGAAAGCTTAATGTTAACGAATAAAAACGAAAAACAAGAGTATTCAGATAAAATG
Organism: Platerodrilus igneus; assembly: GCA_036346225.1. Classification (NCBI taxonomy): domain Eukaryota; kingdom Metazoa; phylum Arthropoda; class Insecta; order Coleoptera; family Lycidae; genus Platerodrilus; species Platerodrilus igneus. The sequence goes on from JARFIW010001469.1 coordinate 18,489,476, forward strand.
CAGGAGATGGAAATTAAGTGCAAAAAACAAACTCAAGAGTTTCTAGATAAAATAGAGACTGAACGTCTAGCTGCCGTACAAATTTCTAAAGAAAAGCTGGAAGCAGACGAAAAACTAATTCGTCTTACTGGCGATTTCGAAAATCAAAAACAAGATCTGCAGAAAACAATATTATTAAATTCAGAAAAAATGGAGATGATAGAGCTTGAGTGTAAAAGAAAAACCCAGGAATTTTTAGACAAAATTGAGGCCGAACGTCAGGCGTCTGTTCAAAGTTCCCAAGAAAAACGCGAAACCGATGAAAAGCTTACTCGCCTCACAAACGATTTCGAAAATCAAAAACAAGATCTGCAGAAAACAATATCAGCATATTCAGAAAAATTGCAAAAAATGGAGTTAGAGTGCAAAAAACAAACTCAAGAACTTTTAGATGAAATAGAGACCGAACGACTAGCTGCTTTTCAACATCTCAAAGAGCAACGTGATGTCAGCGAAAAACTGGCTCGCCTTACTGAAGACTCGAAAAATCAGAAGCAAGATCTGCAAAAAACAATTGACAAGTTAGGATCATTGAGCAAAGTTGAAAAACAAGAACTAGAGGATAAATTACAGAAAAAAGATGCTGAATCTCAAAAGCAAGCAGAAGAACTTTTAGCCAAAATAGAGACAGAACGTCTGGCTGCCGTACAAATTTCTAAAGAAAAGTTGGAAACAGACGAAAAACTAATTCGTCTTACTGGCGATTTCCAAAATCAAAAACAAGATCTGCAGAAAACAATATTGTTATATTCAGATAAAATGGAGGTGTTAGAGCTTGAGTGTAAAGGAAAAATCCAAGAGCTTTTAGAGAAAATTGAGGCCGAACATAAAGCGTCTGTTCAAAGTTCCCAAGAAAAACGCGAAACCGATGAAAAGCTTACTCGCCTCACAAACGATTTTGAAAATCAAAAACAAGATCTACAGAAAACAATATCAGCATATTCAGAAAAATTGCAAAAAATGGAGCTTGAGTGCAAAAAACATACTCAAGAACTTCTAGATGAAATAGAGACCGAACGACTAGTTGCCCTTCAACATCTCAAAGAGCAACGTTATGTCAGCGAAAAACTAGCTCGCCTCACTGAAGACTCGGAAAATCAGAAGCAAGATCTGCAAAAAACAATTGACAAGTTAGGATCATCGACCAAAGTTGAAAAACAAGAACTAGAGGATAAATTTCAGAAAAAAGAAGCTGAATCTCAAAAACAAGCAGAAGAACTTTTAGCCAAAATAGAAACAGAACGTCAGATTACTCTAGATTGTAAGAAAGGAAAAGCAGAAGTAGATGAAAAGCTCGTTCAAGCTACCAAGGATTTTGAAAAACAAAAGCAAGAACTACAAGGAACAATTGACAAACTGGTTTCTTCAAACAGGTCCGATAAACAGGACTTAGAAGAAAGGTTGCAAAAAGCGGACATTGACTACAAAAAGCAGATTCAAGAGCTTTTAAACAAAATAGAAGCCGAACGCACCAATTCATTGCAGATCAGTAAGCAAAAGGTTGACGCTGAAGAAAAGATAACACAAGTCACAATTGAGAGTGACAAGCAAAAACAAGAAATGCAAAAGACAATCGACAAGCTTGTATCGTCAAACAAAACCGATAGATTAGAATTTGAAGCAAAACTGCAGAAGGCTGAAACTGACCTCAAAAAGACGGCTCAAGAGCTTTTAGACAAAACTGTGTCTGAGCGTTTAGCAACAGATGAAGTAGCACGTCTTAAAACCGAAAATGAGAAACAGAAATTGCTTTACTACGAGAAAACTGCAAAAGAACGAGAAGCACATCAGAATGAAATAGACGAGGTACTAGCACTTAGACGAAGCGAAAAAACGATATCTGACGACAAAATTGCTCAGCTCAATAAAGATCTTGCAAGCCAAAAACAATCCTTGTTAGACAAACTTGAAGCTGAACGCAAGGAATACTCAGCAAAGATTGAAAAGCTTAAGTCAGAAAGTAGCGCTGATAAATCGGTAACTGAAGCAAATCTAGAAAAGGCAAATAAAATCCTAGAAGATGAAAAGCAAGGAATTTTAACACAAATCTCAAAGGAGCGTGAACAATATAAACAAGAAATTGACAAAATAGCAACAAGAAACCGCGAAGAAAAAGTAATTTCAGATGCAAGAATCCAACAACTCACAAGCGATCTTGATAAGCAGAAACAAGAGTTTGCAAGTAACTTGGATAAGGAACGAGCTTCCACTCAGGATAAGATTCACAAGGCTCTAGATACACAAAAGAGCGATTTTGACCTAAAGACTGCGGACCTGAACAAACAATTATTGACCTTGCAAACTAAATACAATGATTTAGTGAAATCGACGAGTGCACCCTTAACGAAGCCTAGTGAACCTCTACAAGCAACTGGATTTGGTAGCATTTTCAAACCTTCGTAGTACAATTAATTATCATCTATTGTAGTTAGAACCAAGTTCATAAATTTAATTATTGGGTACATAAATAATTAAAGAATTGTAAATTGAAGTAGTAGTACTACAAGTTGTAGTTGTAGTTGTTTCCATGACCCATCTTGTAATTTTTCTAAGATAGTTACTTCATTTTAAAGCTATGTTAAAGGTGAAATAGACGTTAAATGAATTAAATTTTGATTTGACCTGAAGGGTCGGGAACCCCGTAACCATTTGAAGGTACGTGTGGGAGTGGATTCCTATGTATGAATGGGAAACAAAATAAAGCAAAATTAAGAAATACAACAATGATAAATAAGAAGTCTTAAATACAAAACTTCTACCTTACTACGATAGTTCTTCCTACTGTCAAAATAGAGGGGCGCCAAACACTCGGTCACAGTAATTCTATGCGGAAGACTCTTATTCCGCATAAAACTTCCTTGCTTTGGTAACTTAAGGTTGATCCTATTTAAAGAAATTTCTCAAAATAAAATGCTCCTTTTAAATAAGACTATTACTGGGGTATCTGGATATCCTATACAAATTACTGGCTTTGCCTATTTTCTAAATCAACTGAAATAAAAATCAACCTAAACTTAACCTCTATTAACAAAAAGGTAATTACAGTACATATACAAATATATCTCCCTAGAAACAAATTCCTACGCTCAAATATGGTCAGGTACAGCTGAAATAAAAATCCTAAAGAAAATCTGGAAAAAACTTAAATCTAAGCCACTAGCATAACAATTCGCCACTTCAAATCCTTTCTACTTTCATATTTTATTATAAGACATTCATAAATCCCAAATTATTGGTAATGCTGTTCTTAAAAGAACACAAAAGGGTAGTTTAATCCCAACTTCTTCAGTATATTTTCATTGTCGAATCCAAAACTACCAAATTTAATACATTTACTAATAAATCTGACATTTCAAAGTACGAACTAATCCAGCCAAATAAATATTTTCACTTAATTAATATCATATTACCGAAATACACACAATTCTCTTTTAAAAATGCATAACATTGTTGTTAAAGCGCTACGTTATGTTTATAAAAGTACTCATTTTTTTATTCCAGGATTTCCGACAGCCATCAGTATTTTTTCTTTTTTTCATTTCCAAACGACAGCTACAACGCAACCCAAAATTCCAATTTAATGGCGGGATGAACAATTCCAGTTTCATTCCCTATAAAACGATCATAACGACACTAATTCCACTCGCAGGCGCATTGAAAATACCTCGCATAGCGCAAGAGAAAGTAAGTACACATAAATTATCGTATGCTGTGTTTCTATCCTTTTAAGCTGCATTCCGTTTCTACAATTCCCTCACTTCGCAACATTTTTAAATTCTAAACTAACTTCACTTAATTTTTACTTTCCGACTTAACTTGTCCTACGGCCACACACAGATCGGTTCCTCCCCTGACCGTGCGTCCAACAAATCTAATTTACGCCCACTCTAAATCGTATGTTAGTATGGTCAGCGTAAGTTAATTCAATGTTTCGAGTTTATTCCATGCTTACCACACAAGTTCTCAAGGTTACAGTCTATTACAATGTATTTATCCGTGGAAAAAGTATACGTCAGTGCATGTCACATTTCTATGTCTGTTTTGTGGTTTCCTAATGTCATTGTCTTTTCATTCTTACCATACAATGTGTTTAAAAGGTTAAATTTGTACTCTACTATCTGAATCTTCCCTATAGCAATAAAAATTGATACATCCCGATTAATTAAGAATGATGATTTACGAAATCTTTTTTAAACAAAGCCCGTTCATACATTTTATCCCTTCAAAATTAAATTTTATTTGTTTCACGTCCAATTTATAGTTAGCGTAACGCACCACGTTACAATTGTAATCATCTTTTCATTTACAGCGCGGTTCTCGGTTTATTTTCTGGCGACAAACGATAGACTTAACAATTTTCACATAACATACCTTTGCAGTGCACAACTTAGATTAATTACTTCATAAAATTCAACTCTTGACTAAAGTTTATATGTATAATAAATATTTGGATGACGATCTCTTAATTATTAAAAACATTATTACGGATTAGGAAGAAAAACTTTTATTTATGTTTTAAATTTTTTCATTTAATTCAATGCTTGATCACAGGCATAACTAAAAAAGTACAATTCTGCTAGAAATAAAGATAACTACTAGATACAAAATACCTGCAGTGAGGTTGATTAAAGTTAGCAAAGTTCTTATTATATTTCACCTTTTTACCTTACCTATATAGTTGTGATTTGCTCTTCTGGTTACTTTTTATAATTTGTAATTTGCCAACCTAAATCTGCCTCACCGTAAATATTTTATAACTTGTAGTTACCTTTAGTTCTGACAGATTTGAACTATTTTAAATGTGCCAGTAACTATTGAATACGATGCGAAAAGTTAGGATATGAAGAAGAGTTTATTTCCTAATCCAACAGACCTTTAGTTTGTAATAACATCTACATATATCTATATATATATATATATATTGCTGTGGATCTCTAGAACAATCGGGATCACCTTCGAGTCCTAATTTTATTGGGCCGTCATAAAATTTTCTGAAAATTGAATAAAAATTTCTTACAATACCTTTGGAACGCCTCCTTATTTCTGCACACCCTGGCTAGCTCTAAAATCTGCTTCTTTATGGATACCTACCATCCTAAGTTCATTCTTTTCTCACAAATACAGTCAAATGAAATTACTACTTAAATAATGCAACAAGACATACAACCTTTTTATTTACACATATTAACAAGTTTCCATTAGCAAGAAAATATTTACACATTTGTATATACAGTTTCCTAAAATGTTACAATCTCAATCTTTAAATCTTTTAAAATTTCATGATTTTTATATATTTCAACAATTTTATTTTAGACGAGTAGATGGGCCGTTGTGCAACCCTAAATTGATTTTTATTCTAGTCTATGTTGAGCTCATTATAACCCAGTTACTCTAAATGTTTTTAAACATGGCATTTTTGTTTAAAATAAAGCTAAAGACCCGTTTACTCCTTACAACAACACTTTTATGTCATTAATAAACATTTTTAAATAATCAATATCAATTGTCCTTTACATATACCCCATCAAATGAGTTTTTATGGTAATAAAATACACCCCCAATAAGTCAAAACTCTCAAGCACAAAATACCAGCACAAATGTTTAAGCAAAAGCAAGAAATTAATTTTTTTTACCTGGAGTAAATTTCTTTCATCGTTACCTCTGAAGATGTGTTCCAAAACCCTAGACGTTGTGTCCATACACTTCGTTATTATACCTGTATCCAACTCATTTCCACTCGCTATCCAAATCTCTGCAACTACCTTTAGTATTTCTACCTGAATAATTGTCTTTACGAAGCTTAACCTTCCGTAATCACTACACTTCACGCATACTTGTTTCAAACTTCTCGATTCCAAGTACCATCCTATCATTAGATCGTAGCGTGTAGTAACATCACCTTTTATAAGCCAGCACCCACTTGTGCAAATCACACTTTTAATACATTATCGGTACGTTTCTAACAGCATTTTACGCCCTTTTAAATAGGATGTTGTATTATAAGTCAACAAATAAGCGAGAATCAGTACAAAGTAAGAGCACGTACTAACAAGTAAGTAAGAGAGAGCTTTAATACCTCTCCGAGTGTATTTATATGATTTTGTACACCCCTCACGGACCCTATTTCCATCAAAATGCTTATTTTTCACAATAGATTCTACAAATTTTGTGCGTAACGAACTTCTACGTCTGAAATTTTTAAGTCTACCCTGTTTTTACATTGAAATTCGCTCAACAACATCTAACCGACGCGAGCTTCTCAAAATTTCTAGCATTCGACCAATCATATTGCTTTCCTCGTTTTTAACGTACAACCCCTAGCTATCTTTCCTCGTTTCACCCATATTTACTGTATTTTTTAGAATCCCACTCAATCTACAGAAAATCGATATTGTGGTTGGCCTCCAAATCTACCGCGTATTTTAGACGAGTATTTGAACCAACGTTTTATTATACGTGCTCTCTGTCTGTTTTACATTATGGATATTTCATTTCACTTTGTTTTTAAGGCATTTATTATTTTAGTAGCTTGTACATCGACCGTTACAAACAATTCTACAGAATTTTGTGCCAACGTTCATTTAAGTTCTTTGAACTTGACATTTTCACTATCAGGCGTTTCTTGGAAGCAAATTGTCCGTTTTAAATTATAACTCCAACTTTTAGAGTTTCTTGGGATTTGTATAACGAACGTTTAGTTTAGTTAAATGGAAATATGCGTTGATTTTCTATACTTAAAAGCTTCGTTTCTTATCCGATGCGCTTGATTTAAAATATTAAAGCTAATTATGCGTATTCTTGGGTTTCATGTACTTTAAAGCTTCTGCCCGTTATGCAATTTTAACATTCTGATTTAGAAGTACAAAAATATGTTAATATCCATCTGTTTTCAATGTCAAACTAATTTATTTGGCGCGTAAATAAATTGTTCCCATTTCCTATATACACAGTCGTTAAAAATTTATTATCTAGACCTATCTATCCTTTTAACCTATAGTTTCTACGACAATATATATATATATATATATATATATATATATATATATATATATATATATATATATATATTGCTATAATTATAGGGTAGCTTAGGGGTAGGTTAAGTCATAGGGGTCGAAGAATAAATAAAAACAACTTCCAGTTCAAGAAAAGCACATAATTCCAGAAATTATGAGAGTAGATCGGTCACTCTACATATTGTTAATTGAGAGCATACTGTATAAAATATACGGGATTAAATACATAAGAACATAGAAATATCTAAGAGTAGTTTACAAGTTAAGATAAGATTTGAAAACGCAACAAAGTGCATTAAAATTAAATCACCGAGAAACCTATAAAAATTGGCATTACAAATATTTAACAATTGCATAAAAAATATCATCGTACACGCAATCTAAATTATGCATTATTAGAAAATCGTACGTGACAGGGAGAAATCACATTTGTTCAAAAATCCAATATTATGAGAAATAAACAAGCATCAGACTATTCAATTTAGATAATAGTAAATAACAAACATTCGAATACGTGATTTAATAAAAGCAATTGTTAGAATTTCTCAAATAATACCACGATATGCGAATGGAGTACGTGACGGTCAAGGCATACATTAAAAGATTTGAACTAAATAATTTGTGTAAATTTCTACGTATGCAAGATAAAGGTAAAGGTGTCGTCCCAGAACGTGGATAGGCCTTTAGAAAGCAGGTGGAGGTACGGCTTTATATACGATAATGATGAAGCGACGAGTTAGTAAACATTCAAACTGGGCTACGAGTATGTTTGAAAGTACTAATAATTTACGTAACCAACGATACAAAATTATTTTTGAAAAGTGTACGAGTTAGTGCAACGAGAATAAGCCGATCTATTATAGACGTAAGTAAAACGACTGAATTAAAAATTCCATTTCTAATATTAATAAAACAGGGTTTTTAATACTGATATTTAAATTGGATTTTAATACTGGTATTTAAACTGGATTTTAATACCGACATGAAAATTATTTTAATATTGATATGGAAAATGTTTTATTACCGAGATTGAAATTGTTTAAATACCTATATTTAAATGGGATTTTAATATCTACATCAAAATTGTTCTACTACCGATATTTAAAATTGGATTCTAATACCTACAGGTAATTTGAATCTGGATTGTAATTTTGGTTTTGATGTCGACCTCTAAGTTTGACTTTCAATTTGGACATATTCAGACTTGGCACGAAACAACTCATGGGGATGCAGATCACAGGCTAGGAAGGAACTACAAAACCATTCCAGGTTAGCAATCTTGACACGATTTATTATTGAAAACTGTTTTCATTCAACATTTATCATTTTTGTATCTATGAGAGTCAACAAAATATAAAAGGGTCATTTAACAATTTATGACAAAGGGAATAGGCATCTTGGAACGTTCGAAGGTCCCTAAACAAGTAAAAAGATAGTTTTGCTGGCTTCAAAAATCTTAAATTTGGTATATATAGATATATTAAAATGGCAAAAATTTTGAAAGTTGCAAATATTTATTCAGTATATTGTGTATTGTAGAATCGCTTTATTTATTTAAATAAGCTAGTCGGGTGGAAAACCCTAATTTAACATTCCACATCGTAGGTGCTTGATTGTCCAGGGGGAATATCACAGCATTTTATGACATGCCCATTTGTGGGACTCAATAAGGATATTTGGGGTAAATTTCCCAACAAAATTTATGACGACTCAACGCTGGGATTAATATCATAGCATATATATATATATATATATATATATATATATATATGTCATGTATATATATATATACATGACGTAGAATCTCCTATTCAAAATAAAAGAAACCTGGACTATCTCACTGGGTTGAACATATAAGGATTAAAAATTATAGCAGTATCAGTCACATAAAATTCAATAAAATAACCAAAATATCATCTTACACTTATATTCACATTAATATTCCCGTTGTCAGAATACTCTCACCTCCGTCATCACTTCTTTAAATATATACCGACCTTTTATTAAAAATATGTGTATATTGCTGTTCGTTATAAATAAGTATCTAAATGAATTCATTAAGTCTTAAAGCTACTAAATCTTCAACAATGCTTATCTCAAGAAGTCCTTTACATAGTAACCTAGGTCCTTAAAACTAGTCCGACTTTAAATTTAGTAGCTTTAAATAATGTCTAGCTCCCCCCTCAAACTTCCTGGCTTTGAACAGAAACCCCAGTTCAAGGATTGATACATGAGGAAAATTACTCAAAACCCAAACCAGGTACAGATCAAAAACCAATTAGCAGCGACCTAATTTCAGTATCACATGCCAAATAGGTTAAAGTCAAAATAAGCAGTGAAGTGAAGATTTAAAAATTTGAACTTATATTTGTAGAAATACTAAAAATAATTCTCTTATTAATACTTAGAATAATATTTGAAGTAATATTTGAAAAAATACTTGAAGAAATATTAGGAGACATAAAACGCCCCATTGCTTAAATAATTTAAAACATATTAGTTTACTAACGATTTCAGTATCGACGAAACTAAATGACACTTTTTTAATACGATCTGTACTTTCACTTCTTAGTGGAACTTTGGTATTTTAATATCACAGAAAACGTAGCAATCTTTTTTCAAAATATATTTACTCAAATTTAGAATTTAGTTCATATTATCACACCGTTTATTCCCAGAATTTCCTTATAACAAAGTGTGGAAAACTTAGTAAAATGCACTCGCGCAGACTAATTAGAAAGCTTTCACTTCATAACAAGAGATCCTGTTGGTCGAGCGCTTTGATTACTGTTTGTTCTACGTTATATGCGATATGTAAAAGTCCAGCAATTCAATTTCAGTAAATATGTAATCAGACCGAATGTTTTTCTGTTTAAATAAACATTTATTTTGATATCTCCCTAATCACTGGCAAATATTGGTTTTATACAAAAAATTAGCTGTGACAACTCGTTCATCGTGGTGTTATATTAACAATTGATACTTCTTCATAATATTAACATTTGCATGACTTTTCAATATAAATGCCATTTTTAAGTTTTGGTTTAATGAATGTAACCGAATCCGTTTTATTGATAACTTTGTTTGATAAATAAGTGCGTAAAAATGTCCATCCGTTTCATTAATATCAAGCGTACTTTGATTTTACAAATAAATGTATCCCCAAAATATAAATATTTACGTGACTTTTCAATAATAGTATTATTTTTCCGTTCGTTTTAATGAAAACGAATGAGTATTTTTTTTTAATAATTTTCTTTGCTAAATGCGTTAAATTCCCATCCATTTAATTAACATCAAGCGTATTTTCATTTTACGAATAGATGCATACGCATACTATCAACATTTATAAAACTTTCAAAATTAATGTAATTGTTCCGGTTTAATTTAATGAAAATGAATGAGCGTTTCTTATGATTTTCTTAACAAAATGCGTAAAATATCTATCCATTTAATTAATATAGAGCGTACTTTTATATAATCGCACGTTGTGAAAACAGCACTTTTATAATTTATAAATATTTATAATTCCGGGTTGGGACCGTGTCATTTTATAAAATAAGGTTGGTGTTTCGCCCACTTTTGTAAGGGGCTCCATCAGGACAAGAAAAGAAATGAAATATAAAACAACAGTAATAAAATATTATTTAGACAAGTGTAAAAAGTATAAAAAGTATAAAGAGTTACTTCTGAACTAGCAGACTCACCAACTCATTTAAGCCAAAAGGTGCCTTGTGGCAAAGTAACTCATACTTTTGATACTTTTTACATTTGTCTAATTAATATTTTATCATTCTTATTTTTATTATTATTATTTTATATTTATATTTCATTTACTTTTCTTGTCCTGATAAAGCTCCTTACAAAAGTTGGCAAAACGTCGCCCTTATTTTATAAAATGACACGGTCCCAACTCGGAACCATAAATATTTATAATGATTCCGGCCTCAAAGCCTCCGACAATATTAGTTTTATAATTTGCTATTAAAAATTTATATTGTGCCCTTTTTGACTAAGATTGCGTGTTTCCCTTTTTAATATATATATATATATATATATATATATATATATATATATTGCTGTGACTAACTCTGTGAATAGGACCGCCATTGATTAATTTTGTGACTTAGTTACAGCGAACTGTATTAATGAGAATACAACTAGTAAACATGAAATTACTATCCCACCTTCCTTTCTTTTTATTTGCCTGACTAACTCAACGAAAATCATACTATGGAATTTACAAATAAAATAAAACATAGCAATCTCAAGAAACATAAATACATTCAAAAACATTTTTCTTTCTACAAAACAATATAAACGAGTTTACAATTTAAGTTCAAACATAAACTTATTCCTAAATTACAAAAATAATCATTACCTAATCTTTGTTAAAATTTACGGAACTTTTACTACCTCGTTCGTAAGTATAATTGGCCAATGATGCTCCATATATAATTTATTAAAGGTCAAAATTATTCAGACGTCGACCACAAAATCTACTGATAATTAACCGCTTTACAATTAATAAATCGAGACCTTATTCTAATTTAAATTAGAAAATATTCAAATATTCTTCTCAATTAACAAACAAAGAACCAAAGCTATATACTTACTATGTCAAGGGAACGGTATTAAATACTTCTTGGTCTCATTTTAAATCTTCAGTTTGAATTTACATTTTATCGATTAAACTCAGCAAGAGTGATCTTCTATCAAGGTTGCCCATATTATTGTAACAAATCCTCCTTATCTTCATCAAATAATTACGTTTGATAACTCTATCTTACTGGAACGCCAATGAAATAGATTTCAAAATGTTCGAACGTATAAGCTTCATGTCGTAAATGATTTAAAGGATGCAACTTAGCTTGTGTATGGTCGATCTCGTAAAATGAATTGAATTGCGAATGCTACATATGGTTTGCTTTAGAAACGAATTAATCGTTTTTTATTAAGATCCGATTTATATACAAAAAATATCTCTACATATAATTTTTCAGAGTTTTTCCGATTTATTCTAGAATTTTAGTATATTAGGATTTACACCAATTTCGCGTTTTAACTATCTAATGAGTATCAATTGTCGTGCTTTATAATTATCTTAAGAGCGTTGTTTAGCTTCTTCTAATGCACGGACTTAATGTTCGCTGTCTCTTTTTCTCTAATTGTACTAAGGAAAGCTATTAAAAATATTTTTTATTTATATTATTGCATTTTAAAATTCGCCCGAGTTTGACGCATAAACCGTGGTTATTAAAGAATTTAATCCTAATTAAAATTAAAAAGAAACGTGTTTTACATAAATTTATGTTCAAATCGTTTTTTATTAAGGTCCGATTTATATACAAAAAATATCTCTACATATCATTTTTCAGAGTTTCTCCGATTTATTCTTGAATTTTAGTATATTAAGATTTACACCAATTTCGCGTTTTAACTATCTAATGAGCGTCAATTGTCGTGCTTTATAATTATCGTAAAAGCGTTGTTTATCTTCTTCTAATGCATGGATTTAATGTACGATGTTTCTTTTCCTTTTATTGTACTAAGGAAAGCTATTAAAAATATTTCTTGTCTATTTTATGGCATTTTAAAATCCTCCCGAGTTTGAGCATAAACCGTGGTTATTACGGAATTTAATCCTAATTAAAATTAAAAAGAAACGTGTTTTACATAAATTTATGTTCAAATGCATAAAAACACGCTTAAAGGATGTCAATTATATGTAATAGCGTTAAAGTCGCGTGTATAAATAATCTAAAAAAAAATTCAATAGTATTTAATAACAAAGGAAGGTGTTCTTAATTGAAAAGTGTGTTAATCAATTTCAAGCATAGAAAAGTTTAAACCATCAAAGTAGTAATATAGCAGGTAGTGTAATGCATACAAAATGCGATTAATACTCCAGGTTCTAGAATATACTGAAATGTTGACATATAAACATACGGAAACGACGCTGACAAAAGTTTGCAAACCTGCTAATATAATTACGTCAGAGGAGGTTTAGTTTATTTAAATTCACTGCAGACAGCCGGGAGGGTTAGCGTTAGTTGAAATACTGACGAGAGAGCATGTTACGTAATTGAATTTGAACACCAAATATAGAAAATTTGACAGCCAACAATTATTTAAAATATATCGAAATATGTATTCAAAATAAATTAAAACTATTTAAGATAAAGTTTGTCAATTGGAGTGGAAGTAGATGATTCAAATGGTAGGTTTTCCATAGAATAGATCAATTTGCATAAAAATTGTACTTCTTAAAACGATTTAAAAGAAGACGGAGAATTGATATTTAAGGATTGGCAATTACTATGTTTTGAAAGAGGTAATACTGGTCAATTCAAACAAAAAAGACTGCAATAATCTTGAAAAAACACGCGGATGCGTCTATTCCTAATAGAAAAACGTGCATTACATTATTAATTGAATTTTTTTCATTTATTCATCAAAAAAAAATTATTAGTAATACGTACTCAGTTATTCTTATTAAACCCAAAACTAAAAGATTGCAACGTCATGCAAATCTTACATTTATGAGAAAGTATCGATTCTTAACGATGAGCGGTTTGTTACGTAGGTCACGGTTAATTCTTTCCGCAAAGTCAACATTTGTTAATGATAACGGGTGATATAAAACAGTTGATTATTTACTTACAGAAACATTCGAAATTAAATTGCTGGATTGCACAAATGGCACATGACGTCAAAATAACGATAACCGTGGTGCTGAACAAATGGGACGTTTTGTAAAAGTTTTTGGTTGGAAATGGAGTATGTGATCTTTACCAAGCACTCTACGCCTCGTTTCAATAAAATTACAAAGACAAATAATTTGTTTATCTGCATTAAATGCTATAAATATGAGTTGATTTACTTTGAAAGGGATTATTGCAATTTCTGTAGTCCAATAAAATGTTTTAAGATAATAAAGTTCCACTAAATAGCAAAGGTATAAGTAGTAAAATTATAATTTGGTTACTGAAAATGTAGTTTAGTTCAGCCGATATTAATATCGGCTTCAAATCGTTGGCTTCACGTGTTCTTCGAATAATTCTTTAAAACTTAGACTTAGAGTTTGGCTTCAAATGCGGCTTTAAGTTTAGACTTCAAGTATCGGTTTCAAATTTCTTAGTCTTCTAATACCCTTTGATTATTACTATTAATATTCAAATTTCAAGTTTTAGACTTCAACTAGTACTACTGATACTAATTCGTAATTTTAAATCGGACTGTTTTGAACTATGGTGCTTTTAACCTATTTGGTTTAGTGATGCTGAATTTGGGTAGCTAATTGGTTTTTGACTTGGACCTGGTTTGTATTTTGATGTATTGAGACTGAAGATTCCGTTTAAAGTTAAGAAGCATTGGGAGGTTTCGTATCTGGAATTAATTTTACACTCCCTAGTTTAAAGATCAGACTAAATATAAGAATTTGCGTTGCTCTGTAAAGAACTTTTTGTGAGCAGCATTGTATGTTATATAATTTTTATAAAATTTTGTAGCTTTAACATTTTGCTAATTAAAAAGAATTCATTTATGTAATTATTTATAACTAAAGGAAATTTACACGTATGTTTAGCTATATTTTGAAGAAGAAAACAAGGAGGTGAAAGCACCCTGGCTTCTAGAATGTTAAGTAAGTACTAAATAAGTGTAAGTTGATACTTTGAATAATTTTTAGTTGGTTTTAATACTGATAAATAACACTTTAATCTTCATTCATGTCAATTAATTGTTATTGTATATACACAAAATTTATAAGCTCCATATATTAATTTTTTCGAGCAGAAGGGTGCTTATGTTCAACCCACTAAGATAGTTCAGGAAATAGTTTCTTTTATTGTGAGAGGAGATTCTGCGTCTGTGGTGGTGTAAGAAAGTATGTTTATAATTTACGGCAGTAGATTGTCGCACAACGTAGGGCCTCATCAGCTATTGACACAGCAGAAAATTAACGTACAATCCGTAGGGGCAAGGCTTTTTTGGTAGTACAGCATAAGAATGACGCCCCACGTGGACTTGTTTTCACGAACAGACTCGATAAAGTTGGTGATTCAACTAGAGCAGTTTAGAAATTTCCTTGGTCAGGGTGTAGAGGAATTATTCACCAATTTAACCTGGTAACACAATACTGTTGTTGGGTGCATACACTTGCAATACCGTGGACTACAGAACTACTTAATGTAATATTGTTATTAATTGTCGACTTTCTCTAATTATGACATTTACCTATTTAAGGGTATAATTTGCAGAAAAGTGCATAGCTGAATCAATTGTAATAGTAGTTATAATCATAAGCGTATTTTGTATTGTAATCTATTGAGAAGTACAATGGAGACTCTAGGCTATGGAATTCAAGAAAACGTCGGGGCTTTAATTGTTTTTATTAAATAATATAGTCA
Organism: Platerodrilus igneus; assembly: GCA_036346225.1. Taxonomy (NCBI): domain Eukaryota; kingdom Metazoa; phylum Arthropoda; class Insecta; order Coleoptera; family Lycidae; genus Platerodrilus; species Platerodrilus igneus. The sequence continues at coordinate 18,504,942 of JARFIW010001469.1, forward strand.
GGTTTGCTCAGTTTAATTTAATTAGTACGAGTGTCCGGAACATGGCGATCTAAATTACAAAAGTGAGCCACATTACATGGCGATCCTGCTAGCTCTAGAATTGTCTACACTTTATCTATTAACCACCCGTTTGGAGAAATTGGAGATAAATGAAGGAATTATGGAAAAGAAATTGTACTAGGTTATATATGTCATAATAAACTGTAAGTAATTGACTAAACTAGTATGTGGAGAATGCCTTAAACTGAATATCTTGCACTTGTAATATTTGCGAATTTTTCGAATTTATTATTTACTACGGACACCATACGGTCAAAACAAGAAGAGGTTATTGTGCAAGTCGCGGGAGTAGGTACCGATAGTGCTATACAAGAATTAAAAAATGGTCTAAAAGTAACCAACTATTTACTAATTACTACTATTGTTTTAATTATCATAGGCTTCATATAGATTTCAGTGAGTAAATATAGAAAAACGTGTAATCAGAATAGAGCCCTTAAAATGCAAATTATGCAGCAACAAATTGAAATTAGAAATATGCGAAGAGGTAAAGCATCGCAAAGTGTCGTACTATGGTAGAAATGCATGAAATCGCTCAACAATCATTTGTTAATTAAGCAAATCCTTTTAATAATTTTAGAAGTGCAATCGGATAGTTTTATTACGGAATGTCGGATAAGCAGTATAAAAGTTTGGAAGTCTTTAATAATATATTATATTCATATACAATTAACTTTAGAAAACAAAACACGCAAGTTAGATTAAACTAGATTAAACCAAGCATCGAATAAGCAAAAATATTCTGAGTTAAAAGCAAATAGAATTTTTTTTATTTACTAAGAATAAGTCTTAGAAATGAACAGATAGAAGTAGATTTTAAAAAACAAATAAACAGTTTATGCATAGAAATTAAAGAAAAACTTGTAAGCGTAGAACAGATTCCATTTCACAATTATCACGGGAAGATCTTCTCTCTGACGTGAATTTAAATATTGAGCATTGTATGTCACCAAAAAAGAAAGCATGTCAAGAATTGTTGACAGAACTTGAAGAATTTTATGATTTATTGGAAGGGGGATTATAATAGTAACCTTCAAAGTATTAGTTATACTGTAAGTAAATCGTCAGAAGTAGGTAATTTTAAATATAAATTAAGGAAATTACGGGACACGGCAACCGAAAAAATTGAAGAAAAAAGAACTAACAACGGAGAAAGTGAATTTATTAAGAATTCTAAAGTCGGAAATAGATGGAAAACTGCAGCAAAAACACGTATCGAAAGTCTAAAGCAACGTTAATCTGTAGAAGCCCAAAACCACAATAACCATGTCTATGAAAGCAGTAGAGTTTTCCGATTTCGCAAGTTAAATAATGTCTTCAAACTTCAACGGATCATCAGCAAACAAGCCCGCATTTTCAGATTCCATAGAAATGTTGCAAACTTCAATGGAAGCAAACGACAGTAATGCAACAATATACTTTAGATTTAAACTTACTGAAAAGGTTAAGAATATAATTTCAACTGAAGATGATTTTATAACTGTAGTGTCAAAATTGAACAATGGAATTAAACCGGAAAACGCAGATTTTGTTTATTACAAAGTTATGCAATTAGATCAGTACGGAAAAACAAATACACAGTATGTCAGGGAACTGGATGAAATAACATCACAACTAAGAAGAGTCTACGATTTAGAAAGTATCCCTAGTAAAACTACATGAAGATATGATACCAACTATGTAGAGAGAAGCACTACTGATAACGCAGTAATAACGATGTCAAATTAGTTATGTAAGCAAGTACTTTTACCAACGTGGAAAATCAGCAAATACATAAACATACGTCGGCAAGCCACAGAAACAATACGAGAGTGTTTTCCAAATTAGCAAATACACCGAGATATAAACACTCTAGTTTTAATTATAACTATCATGTTTCGTCAAGACCAAGCAGAAACTTTACGCAAACAGCAAATAACGGTATACGCGACCAGCATAGTAACTATCACGGTGAACGCAACGGATGGAGAAATAACGCAAACTCTATAACAATGAAAGCCATCAGAGGAAAATTTATTACAATAACCAAGGATGAAGTTTTAATTGCACACTCAATACGTGCCTGAACTGGTCGAGGCACGCTAACAATAATTATATCTACATTTTATATTACATGTCTAATTACGTAACAGTACGGACATCCCTAGTATGAAATCAAACTTATTATGGGTACCGGAGCCGACATAAGCCTGATTGAAAGACAAAAAATAGACGCAAGTTACATGTCCCCCAAATCAATATGTATATATATTTAAATGAAATTATTAAGACTTAAGAATTATTGTTACATTGTATAATTGAAGGACATAATGAAAGGTTAATGAAAGTAGTTCACAAACCAGACATGAAAACGGAAACGATACTTTGTATTCCAGACTTAACATGACACTGCAGGTGCAGGTCACAGTAGACAATAAAAACAGCAATTATTAGAATTAAGATTATTAAAATGTAATACTTTGTATTGTATCAAGAAATAGCATACACGAGATCTGCATTTCCCACAAAGTGATGTAAGAGCAGGGATAGTTTAAATACCCTCAGAAGCCCAAGATGGTCAGTCAGTGTCGAACTTCTTAACTATAACATTGTTGGTTGTTCAGCTACTCATTTGTAAATATTAGTTATTGATTTTAATTATTAGTTATTAACATTTAACTTTAAATTATCTTTGAAACCAAGTCCTTAATGAACATAACGTACAATTGTCAAAATTATGGTAATTATTATAAAAATACACTTAAACTGGGTGTTTTGAAAATAAAAAATTTTTTAAGATGAAACTCCAAGTGGCCCAAAACCTATCTCGCACACCAAAAAATCTTTTCTGATCTACTGTGTCAAGTCAAAGGCATTACGAACAATACTTTAAGTATAATAGGTTTAACCTTGGGAATTATGGAAAAAATCAATTTCATCAATAATTTCAAATAATGCAAGATAATTTTTAATACCCGTTGATAGTATAATAGATAGAGATTTTTTTTAGTAAGATTTCAAGGTGAAATAAGGTGAAAATTTGGACGCTAAGAGATCAAAATAATTTCACGTCGCCAACAATACCAGTAGAAACTGGAACAGAACCAAAATCTTTTCTTATTTGACCTAGAATAGAAGTAATTAGATAATTAAATAATCTAATTTCGGACAATAGTGATAAATTAATTTTAAATACAAAACCCAAAGAAGTTTCAATCACTAGTATCCAAAATCAAGCTGCGTTCGTGTAATAAACACTAGCGAGGAAACGGTAAAATTTTATTATAACGATATAAAAATCGAAAATTCGAAACACTACTCAATATTTGAGACAAAAATCTAATGGTAAAAATGGAAAAGATCAACTTTTAGCCGAATTGAATAGAGATATAGTTAAACGAGTAAATGATATAGTTACTAGTAAAATACATCTTTATTATTTTTACATCAGATTTAAAAACATTAGTATGCAATTACGTGATTTACAGAACACGTACTTAAAAACGAAAATAAAAAGAACACAACAATGCAAAATTACACAATTCGTTCGTAAAATAATAAAAAGGCTTGTGCTTCAAGCACTTGTTTTTCTTGCACTTCTGAAACGTGTAGATCGCTAACATAAAACCATTTGCCTGATGGCATTTCAATGTTAGCTTCAACGTCTTTACATTCTGAAAACATTTTTTTTTTCTGGTTTTCTGGTATAAATTGCCAACGATAACTGTTGTTTTAAACGGGGTTCTTATTTTAACATAAGCGACATAGTGGCCATTATCAAATGAACCTCTGTGTTCTACAGCACCATATAATGTGTATATCGCTTTGGCTTGATTGGGAATGAACGTTGGAATGTTGCCACATTGTTTTGAACAGAATGGTGTTAGGTCTAGTAACATGGGAAAAGAAACGTAGTTATTTATTTTTGTAGATCGAAAACTGAAGAACTCAAATCGTTTTAAATGTAAAATCAATACAGCGGGTGGATTGTAGACTAGGAGTTGTTTAGAAGTATTAGTATTAACAGTTGTTTGGACAAGATCAAATTGCTTTTTTGAGCACATAACACAGCTTACTTTGTTGTTTCCAGTTAGTAACTCACATGTTGAGAATTGGTTTAAGCAAGAATGTACGGAATATTGGCTTCCTTCGTATTGGTGTTTTGGTATTGTGGTGCTGTCCTTTGTAACATTTATTTGGCTGTCATCTAAGTCTTCTGTTTTGTACTGCGATATTGGTGGAATTTGTTTTTCGGATATTGGTAAACTCAAATCTAAAAACAATTCAATCCGACGTAAAATATTCTTACAATCTTGACACTGCAATGTATTAACTAAGGCACCTTGAGAAACTTGTTCAGTGGGTGATAGTAATTCGGATGCTTGTGCTCTTTTCAAGACCTCTTCGCGTACTGCTTCAAACAGATGTCTTAAAAATTCATGTGGGTCATTTTGTTGGCCTTTTGCAAATGCTGGCATTTTTTTTGTAGAACTTGAAAATAGTATGTTAGGGTTATATACTTGTGGTTTGCCACTTTGTAATTCTTGTAATGTTTGTGCTAAATTACATGTTAGTAGGGTAGCTAAGCCGGTTTGGCAACAGAGATCCACAGCAAGATATGTATACGCCGGTTCGAGAACAATATGAACAGCTAAGCCGCTTTGGGAAACAAAACGTGCAGCAAGATATGTATACGCCGCTTTGAGAACAAAATTGTCTTTGTGTGTAAATTTGTTGCGTCGGGGGGTCGTTAGGTCTTTGGGGTGTGCGTTCGGCGGGGTCGTTAGATTTTTGTTGTGGGGTGGTGCGCGTGCGCTGGGGTGGAGATATTTTCTTAGGAAATTTTTTAGCAGCGTTCCCGACGTTAAATATTAAATATTAAATTTTAAAAATGTTGTGTGTGTAGAAAATGGAGTTCACGTGTTGGTTCGTATTTTTCTGGGGTAGGTTAAGCTAAAAATTAAAACGCCGCGGTGAAGAATTTTTTAATATTAGGCAAACGCGTGCAAGTGGTAAAGAGTGTTTTAGCTCTCCTCATAAGCTGCGTTTTGTACGAAGTAGAAAATAAAATTAAGAAAGTATACGAAATGTTATATGATGGAGGTCAAATTTTTAAACGTCTGCAGGTAAAATCTTGTAAAAAAGAAGTCGTTCACTTCTCGCAATTTCAATGTCACGATAAAATACTAAGAATTTGCATGCAGTCGAATATAACAACGTGTTTGGAATTATAAATCTATGGTTATATGATGGAGGTCAAATTTTTAAACGTCTGCAGGTAAAATCTTGTAAAAAAGAAGTCGTTCACTTCTCACAATTTCAATGTCACGATAAAATACTAAGAATCTGCATGCAGTCGAATATAACAACGTGTTTGGAATTATAAATCTCTGGTAATATATATGTAAATCGCGCCGACATTCGACTTTTAATATAATGTATTTAATTAACATAAGGTGTGTGTGTGTGTTTGCAAAAACATTTCAAGGCAGGTATGTCGTATATCCTTTTGGTTACATCATCCCAAAATAATTTATACAAGTACACTGAACTTGCTATTATCAAGGATTTCTTGCTTATGGATTAACTTTTACAACTCAGGGTGTAGCATCAAGGTTTTAACATCACTCTCAAACTATATAACTTAATAATAATAGCTTTCCTTAGCACCAATATCATTTAGAAAATATGTGTTTCTTTAATATTTATTTAATGAATACTTCTTTCTATAAATTCATTTAGCAAAGTAAGTAAATCTTCGCCATCATCTGGGGACCATGGTTGTGGTGGTTGTGGTGGTGGTGGTGACATTTGTGCTGGCGTATGTCGGTCTGCCACCTCCGTATATCGCATATTACTGTAACAATAAGAAAAAATAAACCTAAGTTTTATTATATAACAATTTTTCAGTAGTAAATATAAATTGAAAATTAGTTTATACAAATAAATATTTGTTACTTACGGGTTTAAGAGTCTAAGCATTCGACGCTTCACTGTCGGCTTTGCGAACCACGGCACCCCAGTTCTATTTGTTGGCGATATAATTGCAGTTGGTTTCATTTTGTTAGTTAATGGTTAAATTTACTGTATTATATATACTTAGAAATGTTATAAACTTATAAGCAAGGTTATATTTTAAATTTTATTGCTAAAACCATGAATAATTTTATATCCACATCAACCGTGTACTATTCAGAATCCTGTTTGATATATATTCAATTGATGTAGTTATTTGGTCATGATGAAACATCAACACTGTATTTAGCATACTAATTTTTGAAGAATTTACATGTATTAACTTTTTATAATTCAAGGTGTAGCATCAGGTATTCTTTCTTTGCGTCATTCTCAAACAATAGAAGTTAATAATAGCGTTCATTAGCATCAAGGTTACAAAGTTGCAATGAGATTAAAATGTAAATTTTAACGGTTTTTCTACAAAACGTGAATAATTTTATAACCACATTGGAATGTTTTAATGCATACATTAAGTATAATGGGATTGTATATAATTATACAATCGCATAAATTTAAAGTAATCACGTCGTTTCTATGTGGGGAATCTTGTTGCAAAGCATATATATATATATATATGGAGACATTGAGTTAAGATGTTAGTTTCTGTTTGTTATTGAACAGCCAGCGTCAATATTGCAAAATGAATACTTCAATAGTGTTAGATGTTCAAGGGTTCAAAACTGTAAACAATAAGTTCATATATAAAGAAGTCGCTATTGTTCCATTATTGGCATCATCAAATGATGTAAGTACTTACATACTAAAACCACCGCATCCATGGGGTGAATTATTGCTAGACCATAAACGTCAAAATGCATGGCTAATAGAACATTTTCATGGTATTAAGTGGGAGTGTGGTGAGTTGCCCTATGGATGCTTGCAACATGTATTAAGTCCAATATTAAATGAAGCGACGAATGTATATGTAAAGGGGTTAGAAAAACGGGCATGGGTAATGTCCGAATTTTCTAACCTCAACATCATCAATGTTGAAGCTTTGGGGTGTCCACCTTCTTTACAAGAGTTAAAGGAGTGGAATTGCCCCAACACTTCAAAATGTTCATATCACGCAAGACGTTGCACATCATTCAGTTGTGCAGCGGAAAATGCGATTGTACTGAAGTATTGGATGAATAATTATAGTCAATAATTCAACCGGTAAAATCCACCATCGTAAATAGTTAGAGTTTTGCGTTCAAAGTAGAAACATGTATGCTGCAACAGTTAATAAAAACTTGAATAAGAATGGTGGTAATGCAAATTGTTTATCGGTCGATGCAATTCAAAATGATAATGCAAATTTTTCATGGGCTGATGCAAACGCAGAATTATCACTAAAATCAACACGTCCTACAGCATTTAATAAGTATCGTGAGGAATTAGTATCAACATGGGCAACATTTTTACATGTGGAATTGGGTTTATTACTGGAAGTTGGTATTTCAACGCGGTATGAACTAAATGCAGTAGTGCAAATATCTAATGTTATTGCTCCACAAAGCTTTCTATGTTTTAATGTTAAGGAATGGAATGAAATTTCAAGTTTAAGAAGCGAACATTTCCTTCGTAATATGCTAATTCTACAAAAGGAACCCGAATATAGAGATCAAGAAATATCCATTGGTTATGGAATAAAGCTGCATGCCATTTACGATATCTGCAGCAACTTTCCATATATTGGAATAAGTCATAATGGTAGTGCTACGCTCGTGTTTTCTGAGGAAGCAATTAATAAATTATTTTCAATGGCATTCATAGTTAACGATTGTTTATTTACAATTAATGATTCTTCAATTGATTACACCTATAATCAATTTATAGATAACATAGCGTCCTCTTTTACCAAACAGTGTGGTGCAATCAACGATGATTGTATTATATCTACAGGTAAATTGGTTGCGGAAAATATGCAAGCACTTAAGAAATTATCAAGAACCAGCTACTTTATTCAACATTCTTTAGAATTTAAGTTTTATATGAAATTATTTTTGCTTTTCCAAATAAATTTTTATGTGATGTAAAAAATAAAATGAACTAAAAAATTAATTTTTTATTATATTTTGTACATTTTTTAACATTACGATAAACTTTCATCATCATAATTATCATACATACTGCTAGATTGTAAGTACGAATTCACTAGTTTGTCCAATTTTAATAACTTTGTCAATACATCGTAAAGTTGTTGCATTAATCCTTTGTTTGCACAATAAATGTTAAATATGGATAGATCAAAGTGGCCAGATTGAACTACTTTGCTTAGAAATTCACTATACTCGTGAAATTTGTTTTTATTGATAAAATATAGATGACCATTGGTATATCGAAAAATGGTTGTAATATGCGAAGGAATATCTGGAAATGCATGTGATTGTAAAAAATGTGCTTTGGGTTGCTTAGTACATTCATCGTATTCCATGAGTTGATTTTCGCCATAAAATATCAATGTACGTCCAGTATAGGTATTTACAGCCGCATTGCCCCGAACACGATTAGGAATGTAAAAGTGAGTGTATGCTCTAGGCCATCCATTGACTAGCTGCATGCTAGGAAATTGCAACAGATATACTTGATTGTTGCTAAAGAAAACCACATCACCATTTGGTTTCTGATATACGGCATCTAAACGTTTAAACGTGTGTGGAAGAAAAGGTAGCCAATCTATTATGTTCTTAGCCGGTTCAATGTAAGTGCTATTTAGAGCTGATATCCAAACCCATTTTCATAAAACATATATATGCGTTTATTTAGAATTAGAAAATGTTCAATTTCAATGTTACATAGGTCTGGCGGTAGTTTGTTCGGTGAGGTCGGCTTATTGGGGGAGTTAGGTTTAAAAGCAGCGGTAGTTGATTTAACGGTGGTAGATGCTGATGATGGTGGTGGGTACAGGGACTGTATTCCTGCAATATCATCCTCATGTAAATCAAGATGATGATTTTCTAAATATGAATACATAACTGCATTAACATTATTTGAATGTCTTAACCCTAATGTATGACCAATTTCATGAAGTAGCACCTCATAATAACTTATATATCCACTGGGTGGTGAATTTGAGTGTTCCATATACCAAGACTCATCATAATCCATGTGTATTTCAGACACAACATCGTCGCTGGATGGAAAGAAAGCATGTGCTAACCCACCACCAGGTCCATCAAAATCATCCTTACACCGCTCATTAGGGTTTGTTGAAGCCCTCATGTAATGATTTTGTTGTTGGAATGTTATTAATATATCATAACTCTGTGGATTGTATATAAATACAAGATTTGTGTGTTTTGCCCAAACTTTAAATGCTTCAACCGTCCGAGCTAAGATGCGAAAATCATTCGTTAATACTGTGTAATTTAAAACACGCTTTGTCAATTTGGTTTGATGTACATTGTATGCTTCAGAAATATTGTCTTTATTTGTACATCTAGGTTTTGACATTAACTTTAAAGTTTCTTTATTTAGTTCACCATCAACCGGCAGTTGGTAATATGTTTGAAATGCTTTTAAGGCATTTTTAATTATCGATTTGCGATTTTCAATAGAGGCCCCACTAACATTATGAGTTTCAATATATCCATATTTGTTTAGATAAACGTTTGCCATTTCTAAGCCAAATTCACTGTTTGTGTAAATTTCATCTTCACACCTCACTTCCCTGCCGATGGGGAAACTAAGGAAGATTAAAAGCACTGCGAGTGGAACAGCAACAACCTCCATGACTATCAATAATATACTAACAAAAACACTGTTATTTAAATAATATATTACATATGTATTTCAATCATCTTTTATAAGAAATAACGATTTTAAAGTTTACGTATAATGCCAGTAAATGGTTCATATTCAATAAGTACGTCATGCATAATCATGCAGTAAGCAACAGTTTCAACTTCAAATGCTTTTGATGCTTCAATTTCAATTTTAAATCTGCTACTATATTATGGATGCTTTCATTTTGTCTGGTGCAGTTGATTACAAAAATTGGCTGCTGTTTAAACTCCTCATAACTGGAAGAGAACATACCGAACTCTCGAACGGTTCATAATATTGAGATCGATAATTCAAATATTCATTATAAGCATCCATGTACTTGTTGTCGGTAAAAGAAAGGTTTTGCTGCTCATACGGGTATCTTCTATTGTTGATATTAGCCTTTATATTTGTAGCGTTTGCATGATTAAATGTAGACGCATCTGCATCCTTATGGTTGCGCTTTTGGTTTGAAAGGTGATGAATATCCATTGAGGGCGCTGAAAACCCGTACTACTCTTAACAGGCCAAACCAAAGATGTAGTGGACGGTAGGCTTGGATAGGTATACAAGTCACGTGCATGAAAAGCTACTTGTATTCGCGAATTTTTGTTAATTTCTTTGTAAATAGACAATTTTGTGGCATCGTTGAGCATTACGTGTGGTACTTTCCATACTACTTTTGTGAGAGTAATTTTGGTATAGAAGTACCCTTACAACAATCAATATCAGACTTTGAACGTACCAACGTTAATTCTTGTCGAACGTTGAGCAACGGTGTTTTGTATCCTTCGGCAAATCCAAGCACGTGCTTTAATGGTATTGAAGCGCAAAAGAATCTTTAGCTTCATTAAGCAAAGGTAAGGGTTTATTTTCCACACTCCATCCTGCATGCATCATACAACGACTTTGCTCGCGTGTATACGAACAAACGCCTTTGATTGTGCTGTTAATTCCGGGCAATCTAACCGTTTCGATAACCTGATCACCCAGCGTAAATCTAATTTCTTCAAAAGAAACAACATTGCATTATTCGTGAAAGCATAATCCTTATTTTGAGCTTCTGTTGGACTAAGAGTACCTTCCAAGTATATAATGCTGTCATAAGTTGCAGTCATAAGATCAGCTTTTTGGATAACAATATTGATTTCATCCGAGTTTCCATAGGCGTTTGTCGTATATGGGTGATATGTTCGACGATCATATTCTGTAATCGTATCTTCGGACGCTACACTGTTGAATAGCCCTCTTATTGCGCCTTCCATGTTTATTAAGCACTTTATAACCGAGATATTCTAAAATTGAACGTCCTGATCTGTTAATGCACCAGGTGTTTGCTGACCTGCAGGTTGAGGTGAACTGATTGAGTATACTCTAGCACCAAAATATTAAGCCCCATATTTTTAAGTTCTAATCTAATAGATACTTTCTCTGCACCAAAGTCCACCAATTTACCCTCTTGATTGACCAACCGTAGCGTAATGTTATCTATTTGTTGAACGATCACAGGCAAGTATGTGATGGATACAGGTTCTTTAATTAATTTATATCCAGGCTCTACGTGTACATCAAATTCAAAATTGTATGTGACTGCTCGCTATTCCTATACGCTCCACCAGTAAGATTACACTCCACATGTATATTGGTCGCATCAAATATTTGTACTGATTGTTGAGAGAAATGATTTTTATTTGCCTGATATGTGCCAGGAGTGAACCCAAGCATTTGCCCAATAGCATCATTGCGTTTAAAAATCACTGTGTACATGGATTTCATTTCGCATTGCAATGTGTTATTGTTAGCCTTTAGAATAAACTTCAATGCACTACTTGGGGGCTATCTATTGCATTGTTTATATATTTTCCAAGTTCAGAAATTTCATATGCTCCAGGTGGAATTGTAATCATTTTATTTTAGCATTATTATCATCATCGTTATCAATAACATTATTATTATTATCCTTTTATCATCCAAATAATAAAACTTGTTATTACCTGCATGAATATTGCGTATAGAGTTGCATCCGTAAAACCCCACCAAACCTAACCCATATTTATATTCTGAATCAAGTTCAATTGGAGGAAATAGTTGGCAGAAAGCACGTTTCCACACCTGTCAACGTAAACGTTTGTGTCTTGACTACCATTAAATTTAAAAATCAAACAACTATATACCATAAAATTATTTATTGTATAAGAAGTTCAAACATAAATGTCCACATATTGAGGTATTAAAATTTTGCTCCCGATTGTAATTATAAGTAAGATTACAGTCTCTTAAGTATCTCACTATTTCAAGCGGTGGTGTTAAATCTCCAAAACTATCATAGTAAATAACTTTCTTGCCACGTTTTTGTATGCAACCCAGTGCGTTCCATTTCCAACGTTGTCATCTAAGTTTACAATAGCAGATTCGTTAACATGAGGCTTTGCTGGCAGTGCATCACGCATAAATACTCCTCTAAAGAAAGGTAAACCTTTAGCATATTTCTTTAGATCTGAATCAAATAGTGCTCTACGTGGCAAGTTTACAAGTTTTTCGATTGGGTTTTAAGTATAAGGCAAATCCTTTTTATTGCGCGATGAAAGATATAACCCTTCACCTTTTTACCTAAAGCTATATCCTCTAAGGTGACATTATGACGTCGATTTTCCTCCAATTGTTTTTAGCTGCCGAAGCATCGTTGACAGCTTTAGCGACCCTGCAACACCGCCAGCTAGTGCTCCTGCAGCTGAAAGACCTGCAAATAGTGGCACTAGAAATGGAAGAAAGCCTCCTGCTTTGGGTATGGGAATAATTCGAGGAAATCGCACTCTCTTTTTCCACCTGCGGTTTTAACTGCTTTTCTTGCAGCAAGTAAACTCATATTGATAAATTTCTTCACATTTGAATCTTTGACAATATGCTTTACAGCAGTTCTAATTGGTGTCAATATGCCCCTTTAAATGAACAACACTGTCTCTTTTTCTTCCTCTTTATCCTTCTTGATGTAACCCCATACCCAGTTTGGTTTTAATTTTCATTGCATTGGTTACGGCCCAAGCGGCTGCTTTCTCTCAAACTGAGCGTTGTTCGATTTCACTCGGTTCCAAGCGCCTTCTGCTAGAACTTTATCAGCTCTGTGTCGTGCGGTCAAGTCGTCAGGGTTTTGAGCATAAGCAATATCGTGATCGCGACACAATCTATCTAGATCGTTAATGCCGGAATCACCTCGTACTAATCGTTCTTGTAACTTGGTGCCTGGCCCACAAAATTGGTATCCCGGTACATGAAGCTCTACCGGTAATTTGTTTATCAAGGTGTTTAGAACACCCTTCCTTTACAACGTTTAGCCATCAACTGATTAGTATTATTAAAACATTCGACTTAATATGAAGTTTATACGGCAGCCTCAACAATTAAGTATAGACGATCATAATTTTTAAAATCTGAAGTCGTGGGAAAGCATGGACCTTTATTTCCAACATCAATCAGGGCGATAATATGCGGACCATCAGGATGTGGAAAGACCAATGTAATGATTAGTTTATTGGAGGCACCACACGGATTAAGGTTTGAAAATGTGTGCGTGTATTCCAAATCATTGGAACAAGCTAAATACAAATATTTAGAGCAACTTTTAAATCTATAAAGGGCATTAAGTACTACGCCTATAGCGATAAAGAGAATGTCACCCCTCCAGAAGCAATCAGTAAAAATACGATAATGATATTTGACGATATTTCATGCTTAAATCAGGATATAATTCGCGAATATTTTAGCAGGGGTCGACATTCGGGTGTAGATTCATTTTATCTGTGTCAAACGTATTCTAAAGTACCAAAACAATTAATACGTGATAATGTTAACATAGTTGTCCTATTTAAACAAGATCATTTAAATTTAAAACACATATATGATGAACATGTTGGTACCGATATGACTTTTGATCATTTTAAATTAATGTGCTAGCGATGTTGGCTGGAAAAATATGATTTTCTATGCATTGCAAAAGACTTTAATTATGGACGATATCGAAAGGGATTTGATTGTTATATAACAATATAAACTTTCTATAACCGCTTTACTGCAGCTCAGTTTCTACTCTGCAAGCCAACAAGATGGATGTCACTGATAGAACGATTAAAGAAAGATTAACGAAAACTAGACGTTCAATTAATCGTAAACTTAAAGCTCTTAAGAGGGTGAACTTGATACTCAGCGAATGGTTGAAACAGCATATAAACCAATAATTGAACCATTACTGCAGATTGCTAAAACAAAAAATATGCATCTGTTAACCATAAATTGAAATCAAAGTTGGCAGTTGCAGATAGTTCTGCTGATGTTGCTGCTCTTGGCATTTTGCCTAAAGTTGAAGTAAAGGATGATGATGATGATGATGATGATCATGTTGTTACTGGTGAATTTCTAGAGCGATATGAGCATCCTTTACCTAGAAAATATATAGAACTAATCATTCAAAATTCAGAAGATGAAATCGATTATGGTCATAGTGCCCTCCGATACGATGCTAGTACAGATCACTGGAGTATGGGAAATGCTTTAGTTACCATAACACCTAAATCAGCTGATTTAGTTATAAATGGTAAAACTTATAAAGGCACTCCAGGATTATATGAACTTTTAATACTTAAAAAACCTGAAAAGTATACCAAGAATGATCAAAAGGAGTACAGAAAGATTTTAGAAGCTACTAACGCTCTTAAACGGAACTATGATCCTCAAAACAAAATTATTGGCTCCAGATCGTATAAGTACATCAAAATTATTAAACCAATACTAGATGCACCAGTAGGATATGGTCTGTTGAAAGAAGTCAACGCTAAAACAAAGGAGTATGTGTACTGGAACACACCTCACGAACTAGTTGAGCGACTTAGATTGTTACACGCATCAAAATCGGCAGGTCATACTGGTCACAATAATGAAATAATTAGTATTGAAGAAGAGCTCAGAGAAGAAGGGATCATTGCATAATAGCATTTTGAAAGATGAGTATCGATAAGTTTGGTACACATTCATCCACAAAATATCGGCTTCATTATACATTTGATGATCAATATGATATGCAATACAAAAACTTTGTAATGTTATAGAACCACAAGCTGATTATGATGCTGCCAATAAGCGATACGTGGATACCTGTATTAGTAATTTACACAAACAGCTGCTGAATACAATTGAGGAAAAGTGTAATGTGCAAACAACATCAACTTCAACAACATCACCGATCTCGACAATAACAACTTCACCAGCATCAACCTCTATAACCTCGTCAATCTCACTAACTACAACACCAGCTTTGTCATCTCCAACGTTGCAAGGTTCCAATCGTTAGTATTATTATTGATGTCAACGGTTTCGACTGTCGATTGCACATCAAGAGAAAAAATAATAGTTATCCAGTATTGTGCACTTTCCATATAATGTCAAAGCTTACCGTTGTTGAAGAATTGTATAAAGCAGCCAGAAAAATTTTCCTAGAAAACGTACCATTATTAAACACAGAGACGATCTCTGGCAAGCCGACTTTATCGAATTTGATCAATATTTTAAGGAAAATGCCAATTATAGGTATGTGTTAGTGGTGATAGATTGTTATTCAAAATATCTATGGACACGTCCTTTAAAATCAAAAATGCAATTGATGTTTGCCGGGCAATGACATCCATTTTTAACGAAGGTCGTGTGCCTGATAATTTACAAACCGATAATGGTAAAGAATTTTACAACAGCAGATATGAAAAATTAATGAAGATGCATAACATTAATCATTACTCTACATTCAGTACAAAAAAGCTGCCATAGTTATACGAGTAATTAGAACGTTAAAGAATGAATTATTCAAACAATTTAGCCTTAGACGTAAATGTAAATGGTTGGATGCATTGCCTAATATTACTCAACAGTATAATAACAAAAAACATTCGAAAATTAAAATGAAGCCTAAAGATGTCACCGAATTCACATATTTACCACAGTTTAATGCCTTGAAAGTAATGGGGGTGATAAAACTTAAAGTTGGCGACCATGTTCGAATTTCGAAATATAAGTCTGATTTTCCCAAAGGTTACATGCCAAATTATTCCACAGAAATCTTTAAAATTGTTAAAATAGTAGTTGGCAATCCTGCTACCTATCTACTTCAAGATTACAAAGGTGAACCGATTTTGGGGCAATTTTATGCAGAAGAACTGCAGAAAACCTCACATCCTGATGTTTTTCTTGTTGAAAAAGTGTTACGCCAAAAAGGAGATCGTCTATTTGTAAAATGGTTGGGGTTTGATAATTCTCACAATTCATGGATAAAAAATCCAATTTGTAATGGCGGGGAAGTGGGGTTTCGCAAAAATATAATGAACATTTTTCTCACGTGATTTCAGTATCGCAAAAGGTCTTTGCAATCATGGTTGAAGAAAGTAGTGTTGAAAGTGATTATTATGATTTTGATGTATCATCATCATCCGAAGATGTTGATTATGATGCTGCAATCAATCAATATCTAGATAAAGTTGAACATGCTAGCAAAAGTGAACATTATTTACTGCTACAAACCACATTTCCACTCTCATACTATAACATCAAAGTAGGTTTATCTCCAGCTCGACAGTTTACACCTGCAATTGATTTAAATCGACATAGCTACTTAAATGATGATGGTAACAATAAAATTAGTTTAAGCGATGTTGAGTGGAATCACCTTATGGAATTGCTTAATAACAAAGTTAACTTCTTTACTATGCAACAACCATTGGATGGCAATGGTAATGACGATGATTCAATCATTGACACGTGCAAGTTACAACAAGTCGTATACAATGATGAAAAGTTTTAAAACTTACTAAACATGATGTTGAATATATGCTTTGTGAAAATGATGTAGTTCAGATTTTGGAAGCAAATCAATGTATAGTGGTTGATCAAGTAAACCTCTTAAAAGAAATGAACTTTTATGCATACTATAGAAATGTTTTAGATTTAGTGAAAAATTATTCTAATAATGATGAATATTGCATGTTTCAGACTTTGGAGACTTTTAATAATTTATGCAGTTTATGCAGTTTGTGTATTGGTCTAAAGCAATGCATCTTTTACTATTATGATAGAATTTTATGCGATTTGAATGATTTAAAATAGTGTATTCAGTTCAATAATATACAAATTGAGAAAAACATTTTTATTTCTATTATTACATATACAACAACCGCAATCCATTATACAACATTTAAACTTGTGTAATATAATCAATATGAGTATAATATTCTGACTCATCGATTACTTGAAATAAAGGCATTCTTTCACATCTGCAACACCAATAACTCATGTTCCATATAAGATCTGGTACTATACAAGCATCTTCAAATACCATAAATTTTGTATTTTAATTACACCCTTAACACCTCTCATACATTCCTTGCAACATGAATAACTCTCAGTAGAAGCTGTGATAGTACTTAATTTTTCCCAAGAATGTACAACTACACGATTGTATCGCTCTGCAAATTGAGGCATGCGATTTGTTGGAATATACATTAAACACATGTATTGCTCTTCAGACAAAGGTTTTGTAAAATCCCACTTATGAAGTATGTCCTCTTCACCTGTTGTTAAAACAGTAGCCAAAAATGATCCCATCCAATTTCCTCAAATATGTATAGGTATTCTGCCAGAAAATTGGAATACATTATTGGATTGATGTGTTCTTTTATATACATTATATTGATTCTAGTTGGATCGTTGTGGCAGTTGACCAACTTCTCCAAATACTTCGACGCATGCTTTTCAAAATCATTTTGTAGTAGCACAGACTTAAGAAATTTGAGGTTAACTTCATAAATATCTGCACTATTAAACATTCCAATAACGGTTCTTTTATGTCTTTGTATACTGTTTTTGGAAGTATTGATTTTAACATACCAATATGACTCTGGTTGGTTAACCCAATTTGATTCAGTATTGTTTTTATGCTAATTGTCAGTAAACTAGGCACTTCAATTTCTTTTTGATTTTCTACTAATTGTTCAACATCCATACTGTTAACTATAATGGGAAGCGGTTATCTGTAAAACAAATAAAATATTTAGTAAGTTTTTCTTAATAATTGCTTGTTTTAAACTTCTAAAAAATATATTTATTCCATCATCGCGATACTATAATGTCCCCACGGTAATGTATCATGTGAATGTGGTATTAGACTACGTTTATCATCATATGGACTTAATGCAATTTTTCCTGAATTATTGTAAATACATCATGAGCGTAGGAACGGAACGTGGCTTGCTTAAGTTTCTTTTCTTTAAAATCTTTTAAACATGAAACATAGTCTTCAAAAGTGATTTCATTTTTACTACATTATATTTGATACCTTTGGATTTTTTATAACACCATGATTACGTGTTTTATTTTCCTTCTCATTTGGATTGCATTCCAACTTGTAACTATACATTTTCGATCGTAACCCAGCAAAATGTGTTATTATTACACCGTTTGTTTCATCCTTCATGAGCCCCAAAGCTTTGTTGTTAACCCGAGGTATTCCATAGCGATTATTTACATCATACCCAGAAGTGTCAAACTTTGAGAGATTTGACTTAATAAGTTCGTTATATACATCGTCACAAGTTAACTCATAAATAAACGAATCGGTATCGCTATACATGAGCTTGCAATTTTCCACCTTCATGATTGGAAGCATAAAATTGTAGTGAAAATTGTACATACAAATTTTAGAAATATCTAATATGGACATACCAACATATAATGGTTTATTAAAGATTAATTCGGTTTTGTTTAGCTCAATAGCCATTAACTCATCATCGAAAATTGTGTAACTATGAAACATGGGGCTTGCCATCCAATTTTTGCTCCATAACGGCCCTCCCAACGTTTAACTAGCTTTACAACACGGTGCTTTCGAATATTTTCCATTGTTTTTCCAAATACCGCATTGTTCATTAATTTGAATAAATTTTCTCGAACTCATTCTTTGCAAGTTTCCGAAGCTCAGTATTCAAATCAATATAGGGTTTTAACCAACAACTTTGTTTAAATTTTAGAACTCGATGGATTTTTGTCAATTTAAGTCCGTTTAACAACGCCTGTTTAAGATTCCTGTAATGTAAAATGTACTTAGTTTTATTGGATAAGGTGGTCATTAATTTAGGCAATTTTGATCCTGGAGGGATCTGATGTTCTGCACAAAACGGCATATCGCGGTGTAAATCATGTAAATATTCAGGATACTCCAAATCAACCTCCAAAATATATCCATCTGGAGCATCATCTGGAATTGAAATAATATCGAGATTAATGTCAACCCATTCAAAGTCTCCGTATGGTAATGCTTGCGACATTGCCCACCCGTAAAGATTGTTAGCATCCAAATATAAAAGATATTTGGATTGTTTAGATGCATCATAATTATGCATGTATCTATTGTTAGCTTCGGAATATCGGTTGCTCACCTGACTAATACCACCTCTAATAGCGTTTTCAATAAACATAATTTTATCAATGTCCATAAGCAACTCTAACTTATATTTTGTATGCTTAAGCATGCAATCCCAAGCATACCCTGGTAAGGTGAAGTACCAAGCAGGATCGAGCCCACATGTGGCAAACGACTTTTCGCGAAATTGTTCAAAACACACGTTAACAACATTATATCGGTTTTCATATAAAGTAAGGCATACTCCGAAATGTTTTTATTTGAAATGCATTCCAAACTTTTAGAGCATGGTTATACATATCCTCAGTGACATGTTCACCAGTCAACATGCTATAGAAGTTTTCAATTTTGGAAGTTCAAATTCATCCAGTTTAGACAATGAATCAATGTAGTCGTATGGAAATACACCTTTTCTTGTTAATAAGTTCAATTTATTTGAACAGACATTTGAAAATTCTTTCGATAAATATTTGAAATCTGAAGGTTGCAATGTGGCCACTAAACTGTCTAAAGATGAATTTAAAATCTCAAAGAATCAATGAAACGAAACTTTATCTTAGCATCACCATCATCATCAGCATCTAGATCGTTCAGAGTAAATGAAATGTATTTCTCTTTGTTTAATGGCAATAAACTAATATTACCCTTTTTTGATAATTCTCGTATCATGAAATGGGAATCGTATCCACTCATATTATGAAACACAACCGGTACAACAAAACTATTTCTAAAGTTGAGGTTACAATGTTGGTGTGCAAAACCTCTGAAGTTGCCAGTAAAGTGGCAGTGGTCTCTAACGATGATAGCGTTTTCAGAAAATGCATTTTCACATATAGAGCAATGTGTTGCAATAATGTTATTATGAGGTTCAATCATTGGTTCAATATGTTTGAATTTACTTCGAACAAATTTTGCAACTTCCACCATTTCGTTTGCAAACCAATCTATACAATCTTCCCCAAATAATTTTTAAAAATGATAACGATTCATCATAGTCACATTTTAAATAATAACCAGCACTAAAAGCTTTATGATGTTGATACTTTAAAGTGCTTGGAATATTTTGATAACTATGATTTTAACAGGTTTTAAAATAGTCTCAAAATCGGAATAAATTATAAAAGGTACTTTTGCTTATAAACATAATTCTTAAATTCAACATGACGATGCCTAGGATATGAAATTCTACAGATATTTACTTGTTCGCAATATTTAGAGTGATCATTTAATTTATCGAGGGTGTTAAAGTAATTCAGACAACGATCGCAAATATATTTTTATGATTATGTTTATTTAGTTGACTGCCAATAAGCCGCGATAAACTTTTATCCAAACATAATGGTATTTTATTTCAACATTTTCAAAATCCTCACTTGGAGTATTATAATTGTTTACGTTTGGAAAATATTGATTTTGAATTATGAGTAAATTTACATGCTTCTCAGCTTTCTGCATAGTAAGCCTTGTTGGCACCACACTATAGAACGATTTTTCTTTAGCGCAATTTAATTCTAAACTGTATACATTTATGGAAATTTTATTCATATTTTCAAATTTTGTAATATTTTTAATCGACATCGGCATTTCCAATCCTTCAACATTCAAAACTAATCTGTAGTGTGGATATGAGGATGTGAGATTACTTCTTATTTTAGAGGAAAATAATGCTGAAACAATTGCCCAAAAAAAGCAACACTCATCTGAATTTTTCACGTTGATGCATGCATATTTATTTGAAATTTGCTTTGGAAGCGGAATAAAAGATGAAACACGTCCATTGCCCATTTCGTATTTATTAATATTAACTTCCATCGATACAATTTTTTTTAAAGCCCAGCCTGATTTTGATTCCTGAAACTCCGATAGTTTTGTTCTTAGTTTATCAACCACATCATCACGAAACCATGATGTTAAATCCGTCGCTACGTCAATCGCCACATTTTCGTATTAAAATGTTTAAAATCCGTTATATTATTTTCATCAATATTAGATGTTTTAATGAATTCTCCGCAAAGTGTAATATTAATTTTATTAAATTTAATTTTTAAACTATTTTTATTTTAATTTTAATTACCTTAAAGCAATCATTAAAAATGCCATTAAGTACTTATGATGCATGTTTATTATAACGCCTGTTCTAATTCTTCTTGCAAAAGCGGAAACCAAATCAATCCATTTGACCCCCAAACGTGATGGTTGTGAAACCGATTGAATGCCGCTTCCTACATGAAAATTTTTAATTGATGATTGGATGCTTTTTAACAATCCCATATTGGTTTGAATTTGCCTTAACTGACCTAAATTTAAGTCGCCATGTCTAACCGCCTTTACAAATAACCTTAAGTATCGTTTGATATATTTTAACAAAATTTCAGCTTCTTTAATTGTATACCTTTTAAATAAAATATTGCATGCGTTATTAACTTTAAAACAATTTCGCTACTTAAAGTATTAATATGTTCAGTCATTATTCAAAACAAGCAATAATTATAAAAACATACCAATTATTTTTTTGTTTTTCTAAATGTGTTCTATTCTGTAGGAAACAAGATGATTGGGTCTTTTAATATCTATTAGTTCTAATACGGTTATTGCGTATTTTCCAGAACCCAATTCCTCAATGTTTTTCTCCACAATTCCGTGTTGCGTTGTGGTAGAAATGAAATATTGTCCGCTAACTCAATCAGTACACAATCGCCATATTTGGAATGTACTATTCTTGCTCTGTAGATTCTTTGTGGAACGTTTAGTGGCAATTCGGCTAACCTCTTTGCCTCTTTTCTAGGGCCTACAACGGACTGTTTATTATTGTTTTGTATTACTTGATCCATCTACAAACAACAGCAATGCTGTTACAAACTTGCAAATATTATAAAGTAAAATATTCTTTTTACAAATAAAGAAAAATGTAACTTACTTTTATACTAACGCTGCACGTATACTGAGCACTTCAAAACGCAGGTTCAAATAATGGTGAAATTAAACGAGTTATATATATATATATATACAATGTCTAATGCGTCATCTACATTCAATCACCAAACCGCTAAAAGTAAAAGAATTTTTATTGCCACATAAATTAAATGTATAATTACATTTAAATATTTAAATATATTCAAATTGCTAAAATGTAAGCAAGACATCCTTGATATAAGATTAAATTAATTTTTTATTTAAAAGTCAAATAAATCGTGATGCAAGGTGGTATAATTTGCATACCAATAAGGAAATATACGGCATACCTGTCTTTACATGTTTTTGCAAACACACACACACCTTATGTTAATTAAATACATTATATTAAAAGTCGAATGTCGACGTGATTTACATATATTACCATAGATTTATAATTCCAAACACGTTGTTATATTCGACTGCATGCAAATTCTTAGTATTTTATCGTGACATTGAAATTGCAAGAAGTGAACGACTTCTTTTTTACAAGATTTTACCTGCAGACGTTTAAAAATTTGACCTCCATCATATAACATTTCGTATACTTTCTTAATTTTATTTTCTACTTCGTACAAAACGCAGCTTATGAGGAGAGCTAAAACACTCTTTACCACTTGCACGCGTTTGCCTAATATTAAAAATTCTTCACCGCGGCGTTTTAATTTTAGCTTAACCTACCCCAGAAAAATACGAACCAACACGTGAACTCCATTTTCTACACACACAACATTTTTTTAAAATTTAATATTTAATATTTAACGTCGGGAACGCTGCTAAAAAATTTCCTAAGAAAATATCTCCACCCCAGCGCACGCGCACCACCCCACAACAAAAATCTAACGACCCCGCCGAACGCACACCCCAAAGACCTAACGACCCCCCGACGCAACAAATTTACACACAAAGACAATTTTGTTCTCAAAGCGGCGTATACATATCTTGCTGCACGTTTTGTTTCCCAAAGCGGCTTAGCTGTTCATATTGTTCTCGAACCGGCGTATACATATCTTGCTGTGGATCTCTGTTGCCAAACCGGCTTAGCTACCCTACTCATGTTAATGGTCGCCATTTTTCTGAAGTTGCGTTTAGTGAATCTAATATCAATGGATCTTTATCGTGTGGGTTTACTATGTTACCAGGTAGTTGAAAATATTGTCCAGGCTCTGAACTTTTTTTGAGTAATTCTAATAGGTATGGAGTTTGTCCAAGACATTGTATGACTGAATTAAAAAAACAAGTGTTGCCTAAATTGGTTAAGCCGCGTGTCCTTGGAAAAAATTGCTTTTGTGTGTACCTTTTTTTGGTTTGTCTTGACTATTTTGTGTTGACTGTTCAAAATTTTTTTTAGGGATCTCAACTTTGTTATTGTTTCGCTTCCGTAATTTATACATATTTATTTCTTTATCGAAATAATTAATTAACGAATGTGCCTTAGAATTATTTATATTAAGTTTTATTTGTATAGTATTGTCTTTAAGTTTATTCGATTTGGGAGTTTGTGGATTACTGTTGCAATTTGGTTGTTGAAGATTAGGTGCAATATAAATATCAGAATTTTGTTTATTTGTTTCAATGTGTTTTGTTTTAGAGACTCTGCAATTATTATCGTCGTTTAAGTAATAACTGTTATTAATGTTTTCTGATTCCTTCGTTTCTGGCGTTTCTATTGAATCTGAGATTAAGTTTATGTTTGGTATTGAATTATTGTTATTGTTATTATAAATTGGTTTATTTTTTAGTGAATTATTTTCGAATTGTTTTTTAGTGGATTTGTTAATAGGTTGTAATGGAAGAAGTGTTGAGGGTAAATTGGGTGTACAAGGTGTGTTTGTATTTCTATTATTACTTTTTATTTGGTTGAATTTTGTTTTGAGAAAGTTTGGAAAGCTTCGTCGGGGTATGTGGAATAGTTCTTCAAAAGACTTTGAGAGAGGTATTGTGCCTATGACTGCGGCAGCGTTTCCGCGTTGAGTGGCAATGCTTATTCTTTGAAATATAAAGCATGTAGCTCTGTGTTCTAATGTATTTTCACTTATACGTTTGCCGATTGCTTTAATAAATTGTTGTCCAATAGCTCCAATTACCCCAAAGGTTTCTATTGCAACTGGATAAAAAAGGTATGAATCGGTTAAAATCGAATATTTTCTTGCTTTTAAAGTGTCACTTTTTTTAGCTGCTGCACCTGCATTACTTGAGCAATCGGCAACATGTGATGGGGCAAGTGTATCAGTGCAAGTGAAATCCCAGACCGCGGCTTTACCGTATTTCCATGGGATGAGTGTAATTCCATCTGGACGCTTTCCGTCATTTCTGTATAAATGACTTGGTTCTAAGATTGATGGAACTTTAGCGGAAATTAAAGCGCGACGAATTAAGTCATTGACTGCACTGTGTCTGGATTGTCGTCCGGCGCTGAGTTGGCAGCTCAAACCATGTTCCTAATTCATTCACTAATGCTCCGCAGATGCAATTGTGTGAGATACATAATTGTGCACCTAGCCGTAAACCTATGGCTATTCTGAAGGAATCATTATCTAAAAGTGTGCCCAGAAATAAAGCTGGTAGGACATTTAACCACTCTCCGGCATATTTCGAGGCCGCCGCATGAATACGAGCTTTGTCGGATTGGCAAGTTGCTGATTCAAGTAGATTTTTTGAAACGGTGTTTAACAATAGTAGATCCCAGTTCTTTTGAATATTCTTTGGGTGCTCTATTACTGTTTTTTGGGTTCTTAAAAGCTGCAATTCTTCTCCTGCTAAATAATACTTGTTATTTAAATTTACATTAAATTTTGATAGAACTTGTTTGATTAAAGGCAGTGATGTATTGAAAGAGGACAGATATGAAGGCAGAGAAAGAGATTTCGATAAACGTATGCCAAGTCCGCCTCTATTTACAGGGAGTGTTGCTTGTAACCATTCTATATCCTTAAATTGGACATTAGTAATTTCTTCCAAACTCCTGCGTATAGACTATCAAAAGATTCCAATAAATTTTCTTTTAACCATGTGGGATAACATCTTAGGGTATATAATAATTTAGGGATTGCTAGGCAATTTCTTAAGAGAAAAAATGTAATATGAGACGGTAAAGTTAGTTCGCGGAATCTATCTGAGATTAGTTGGAGAGCATTAATTTTATTTTGAAAACAAGTTTCAAATGTTTCGGTACAAAGAGGAGCTCCGAGTAAGGTCCAATTAAGTTTAGAAGGAATATTTATATTTGGTGCTATGGATTGAAATAGTGTGACTATATTATCGTTAGGAGGAGTGAGAAATAAAAGTTCGCATTTTTTGAAATTTAGTTCTAAACCTAGGTTCAAGGAAAGTTCGATTAATTTTATGAGGTTATTCAATACGCATTCAGTATCGCCTCCTAGACAACCGTCGTTTAAATACCAGCAGTTAAATTCAGAATCAATGCTTTGGGTGAGAGCATCGATTACTAGACAGAAAAGGGGTGGACCTAACGGATCACCTTGTTGAACTCCCCTTTCTGAAAGAATTAGTTTAGAGCCAAAGTTGAGGTGGGATGGAGACATGTAGCATTGAGAAATGAATGGATATAGAAGTGGGAAATGTTTGCGGACAAGTTTGAAAATAGTATCTCTGTCTATTGTAACGTTCGGTTTAATTCAACGTTTAGTATTGTATAGTTTACTTTAGAGAGCATATTAAACATGCCAATTTGTGATAAAGGACACTCAAGTAAACTGTATACTTTTTCAAAAATTGCGAATAAGGCTAGAAAGTGACAGTTGGGGATTGTCAAATTTATTAAAAAGTGTCGAGTCGCGTTTTACGTTCGGGGTGTGTTTTAATTAATCTTTTGTAGGTCCACTCTAACATCCGATGTTATATACCGTCATTGTTATGCCTATAAGATGCCAATTCATAGTGGGAGTTTATTTGGATGAAAGAAAAGTGACCTCAGATTACATTTGCCGTACGCTGTAATCAACCGATTTAGTCGGGAACCTGATGAATTAACACACGCCTATGATAAAGTTAGTTGGACTGTTGCATTATACCGACACCCACTCTCCTCGCTGTGTCTATAGTGACCTGATTCACCCCACAAACCCTTCAAGGTAAGCGTTGCACTGTAGTAGTTACTAAGTGACCAAACTAGTTCGCATGCTGGTATTGGGATATTTTATCCTGAACTATAGAATGTTCTTTTGCATCTACCGTCAGTGAAGCTAAAAGTAGATAGTGTGTTTCGCCCCGTATTTACCCTACTTTTACGGTAGTCAACCGTGTAAAACAGAAAGCCGCCTGTGTGCGCATTGTATATCTATTAGTCCGTAAAATTTTAAAGCTGCGATACTTTTCCAAATTGTACAACTTGTTTCGTAACGTAAGACTGTACCAGTTGTTGCGCCTGGATAGTTCCAGTAGACTTACGTCTACCGTCCACATTGTTACCGGAGGTTTGCATGCACCCGGTGTAACACGCGTGATATTTCGGGCTATAATCTACACTCTTTTGGTCGTCAAACCTAAGAACCCGTACTGCCGTGAGACCCAGGTGCATTCAACCCTACCCCATCTTAGAAGCAATTGTACTCACAAGTATATCTTGGGTAGCCCTGGCCAGTGCGAACTTCTCCTAGTTGTTACTTTTGGTTAGTTAGCATAATTAATTTGATCGTAGTTGTGGCGTACTCAATATACGCCGTACCTACATTTGCTTATATACACCTTTGTTTATGTTACTTCCTGTACATAATTAATGTGTTCTTTTCAGCCATGTGTTTGTAAATAGAGTTAAGAGTATAATCCAGGTGCATTATTCTGTTGTAGTAATTTGCGTGAGTAGGGTGAATCAGTACATTCTACACCGTGAGTTTTCCTTACTTTCATATTTTCTTATTATAACAAGTGCAGAGGCGTTTGCTCGACCAGTAACGAGACCCCGATTATATCTAGCACAGTGACGTTACTGGTGGTGCCCACCTAATTTTGCCGTCATTCCCGATTTTTGGCATACTACCAAGTTTACGCCCCATTGTAATTGTCATCTTTGGGCATTTAGCAATCCCGACCTACGACTTTTATCATACCCACCCCTCACCGGCTAGAGCTAGGCCGCGCACGGATTCCGATCCGTCCCTTGGTGTCGTAGTGCTGAATTGGCCCGTAACAGTATGCTATTGAAGGCATTGTGAAAATCAATTTTGAGGAGGACCTTGTTGGAATTGGATTCGTTAGAATTAATAAAGGCTTGAGTGCAATGTGAAATTACTTCACACCCGCTTGGTGTTCCGAACCCAAATTGTATGGGTCTGAGAAGGTCTCCTAAAGGGTTGTGTATTTTCCGACAGCATATTTTGGCAACCAGCCTTTGAAAAAGGATGCCGATAGCAATTGGGCGGATCCCGCCATCTTTCTTTTTGAGGGCGTGTAAGGAGGCGTCATATAAAATAGGGCATATTTGAGGGTTTACATTGCCGGCTAACATAAAATTGCATAATGTAGTCAAGGAATATAGGAGTTTTTGACCATTTGTGCCGCAGGAGAAAGATAGCATGTCTTGTAAATGTGATGGTCGAAGACCGTCTATTCCACCGGCTGAACTTGTTTTAAAGGAATTTCTAGCTTGGTGAACGTCTTCTTGTGTAATAGTTAATGCCTCATTATTAAAATTTGAGATCAGGGTTTCTGCAGGATTTGCTTTCGGGTACTTTAATAAAAGTTCATTGAAATCCGATTCGCTGTAAGGGGTAAAAACATCATTAGAACACAAAATGCTAATAGCAGAGAACACGTCTCCATCTGAAATTTTTGAAACTATTCTTTTGGTGTTTGCAGCGTGATTAATTGTTGTGTTTCTTTTTACTTTCGAATTTTTAGCTGGAAAAGGCTCTGAAGGCGTTTTTAAATTTTGTAAAATTTGTGAGGGTATAGAAGTTTGGTTTGTGGATTTTGGAGGGGATATTGAGAATGTTTTAAATACGAAGTATAAAAGTGATTTCCATGCAGAGAGAGAATTTAATTTGATACAATTGTTAATGTTTTCACTTAGAGAAAGGGCACATTGGGATCGTACAGATTTTGGTATGCGCTTTATTAATATTTTGGAGTTTTTTAGTTGGGATAAATGAATGCTTAATTCTGTTATGTTTATTGTTAGAGCGTGTGTTGCTTGTTTAACTGAGAAATTAGATATAATCTTATTTGAAGTTGTTTCAGTTTGAGACTTCGCATTGTTAGGTTCTTCTTTATGTGATTTGGTTGTATGTAGTTGGAGACCTTTCAGTCCTTTGTACATTCGATTACATAGCATACATTTGCGCAGGTTACCTGTATCTTTGGAGTTATCAGTGAGATGTTCCTTCTTTGAATTCTTGGTGTTGCTGTTGGTGGTGTGGTATGTTTTTAAAGACGATTTATTTTCCATTGTGTTGGAGTGTATTGAATTCAACTTTCAATAACATTTTGAAAGGGTCGATTTTTTCATACAAATGATAGTTTATGGTTTGAAATGTCACGTTGATTTATCCAATTGTCAATTTGATTATTGTAAATTATTTCCAGATTTATCTTAGAAATTAACCCCTATTTTTTATTAATACGTCAATCTTCTTACTTTTTGTGTGGGCTGGAGGGTTAATGGAGTTTGCGATTACTTCTATGTAAATAATGAATCATTCTTCTAGGAAAATCAGCTTGAATTGTGATGCGGCAAAATTACATAAATTGCAAGCAAATGGACGTTCCTTAGTGTAAGACTTGATATGTAATTTTAAAATACATTTCTTTGATGCGGCATAATTCATAAATTAAATGCGAATGAACGTTCGTTAGTATGCGACGTCATATGTATTTGTAAATTACCCTTCGTTGATTCGGTATAATTACCCAAATTGAACGCGAATGGACGTGCGTTAATGTGCGGCTTCTATGTACTTTTTAATTGTCTTTATGTAGTGCGGAAAAATTACACAAGTTGCATGCGAATGGACTTTAGTTAGTATGTGATATGATATGTATTTGTAAATAACCTTTCGTTGATCCGGTATAATTTCACAAATTGCACGCGAATGGACGTTCGTTAATGTGCGACTGTATGTGACCGTTTAAAGTGCTTTTTCATGATGAAGAATAATCACACAAATTGCGTGTAAGTGGATGTTTGTTAATATGCCAGTTTATATGTTTTCGTAAAACACTCATTCGACGTGCGGCGTATTCACAAACATTGCATACGAATGGACGGTTATTAGTATGTGTCTTCATATGGCTTCGTAAAGTACTTTATCTGATGTTGCATAATTACATAAATAGTAAGCGAATGACCGTTCATTAGTATACGATGGCATATGTGCTTGCAAATAAACTTTTTGTGATGTGATGTAGTTTATTCTTAGAAGTTTGGTTATTTACGATAACCATATTTTATCACAACGGGATTTACAGCTTAAATTAATCCTGGAATCAATTTCAAATGCTATCCCGGTTGATGTTCATAGTTGGCTCGTTTCTGTTCGAAGCTTCCAGAGTTCTGTAAATTGCTAACTGACCTTCTGAGAATTGTCCTATGTGGAAGTTAACGGAAAGTTAACTACACCATTACACCACTAACATAATAGCCTTTAAAATTTCAGGAATTTGTCTATAAAGTTATCTACAAAAAGGCAGAGAAAATACTTTCCTTATTCTATTTATTGTAATCGAATAAATATTTTTTTATCAATTATGTCATTACGTAATTAATTGACTTCAGTTTATGTAAGCTGTCATGTTTATAATAGTGAGTTTTTGCAAATTATCGTTACAGCAAATTTATATCGTATCAAATGGTATAAATGCAAGCAAAAAAATGTTGCTTGTGCTAATTCGTTACATTGTCGTTATGTTTGACAGCGAAAACTAGTTGGTGTTAAATATGATGATTAAATATTTTTGGACTAAAGGAAGATAGGATTACAGTAAACAACTTTTATAAGCAAAAAATAAGGTTACAACAGCACAAACCAGTATCTGAAAAACTAAAGGATACCGGAGAGTCAAAGATTAGAGATCCAGATTCGGGTAACTAAAATGGTACGTGAGGAAACTATGAACTTTCATTTTCGGAATACAACAGACCGATTTCATTGGTACCAAAGAAACCAGATAGCAACCGACAACAGAAATGGCATTTAGTCCTGGACTACAAGAAACTTAATACCAAGCTAGCAACAGATCAATTACCATCACCAAGAATTGATACCATTTTAAATCAATTGGCACGAGCAAAGTACTTTTCGACAGTAGATCTCAAATCAGGTTTCATCAGCTCCCATTTCAAAAAGAATCGAGATATATTACAAGCTTTTCAACTGAAAATGGAAACCGTCGTTTCACAAGAACACCGTTCGAACTTAAAACGTCACCGCTTGCTTTCCCGCTGATGATGAATTTAGGATTTGCAGTTATTCGACCGCAAGAGCATTTATCTATATGGATGATCTGATAATATTAGCAATTTCGGAACAAGATCATTTAGACTCTATACGAGAAGTTTTTGAGACATGCAGAAATTATATTTTGAAATTGAACCTTAGTAAATGTAATTTTTTCAAAACAAGTGGAAATTTTCTAACGCACCAAGGGGTTAACCCTGTTCATCAAAGTATGACGTTACTAAAAATTCTCCAACACCGAAAAACACAAAAGAAATCAAAAGATTTATAGCTTTTTGTATTTTTTATCGTAAATGTATTCCTAATTTTGCCGAAATAATATACCACTTAGTAAATTAATGCGAAAAATGTACATTTTATATGGAGTGAAGAATGGTCTCACGCGTTCACAACTATCAAAAACACATAATTTTGACCAATAATATTAAAATACCCAAGATTTGAACAAGAATTTATACATCACAAAACGCATCGCAAAAAAGTATACATTCTTTATCAAATCTTGTGTATTTTAATATTATTATGGAGCAGTACTACAACAAAAAATTGGCGAGGATTTATAACCGACAGCATTTGCATCAAAATCCTTTTTCAAAAACGGATATCAGGAAATGTACAGTCGAAAAGGAAATGATAGCCATACATTGGACTATGGGACATTCCAAACCGTATCTTACAGACCACAAGGGATTAATGTATCTTTTTGCAATGAAGAACCCGACACCAAAGCTAGTACGAATGAAGCTAGATTTATTACAATACGATTTCGACATTCAGCATACCTCAGGTACAAGGAATGTTCTAGCCGACTATTTGTCACGACTAACTATAAAAGATTTCGAAGATATGGACAGTGACTAAATCAAGTGTTCGGATAAGATTATAGTTTGAACACGAGTCGACCCAGGCGACAGTGCAACCAAAATAATGTAAATACAGAAATAGACGATAAGGAGGAAGTTAGGAAAATAATTTTGGATAAAGTAAATATTTTTTAATTAGAAAGTAACGACGTAGCGTTAATCAAAATGCCGTATGTAAGTTTCAAGGTAGCACGATACTATATATTTATGCGTCTGGGCAAGAGGAGAAGATGCAACGCAGAGGAGATCATCAATTTCAAGCAGTTTTTCACTAGATGAACTTCTACTGCAGTTGGAAGAAACAGTTAATGAATTGGGATATCGAAATATTAAATTATCCACATCGGAGAGCATTCTTAAACATCGTATAGCAAAGGATTCTTAATTCTTAAAACACCACATCCCTACTGCTACAATCCCCCAAGTGTGAGCCTAAGTAAAGCTGCAGCGCTACTTGGTACGGCTGTATTCATGTTACAAAAAATGCGAGACAACTATAGGGAGGTGCTGGCATCTGCAAATATGTCGCAAGAGTGCAGGCTATATTTGCAAAAAACGGAAAGATCGTGTTCCTAAGTTCTTGGATTAGCTGTGTTGTGACGAACGAACGACAGATTAGGAAGCATATTGTAAAACACAAATTT
Source organism: Platerodrilus igneus (assembly GCA_036346225.1). NCBI lineage: Eukaryota > Metazoa > Arthropoda > Insecta > Coleoptera > Lycidae > Platerodrilus > Platerodrilus igneus. Next base: position 18,537,073 of record JARFIW010001469.1, read on the forward strand.
TTTATGGCATTCTTGATATAGCTATAACGCAATTTAAGGCGCGCTTCCAAATCATGACCTACATTGCAAATTTGTTTACTCCAATAGTGCTACAAAATATTTGTTCCATGGATGTGAATCAACTTCAAATGTCAGCTCTAACTCTCGTTGAACAGTATAAGAATGATCTATCGATAGATCTGGCTAACCGGACTTTACAATTGAAGCTGACTTTTGGCAATAAATTATCCAATATGAAATGGGTGTATGATATCGATAAATTCTGAATTGTCAAAAATTATCTGTTGGCGTCTCATTTTCCTGATATTTGTACTGCCTGCATATGTTTTAACAATATCAGTAGCTACAGCAGACAAATCATTTTTGAAACTGAAATTATTCAAACCCTATCTGAATCACAACTTGGCAACATCGATTACCAAATTTAGCAATGATATCCACTGGGAAACTCTGAGCCCAAAGTATTGATACAGAAGACATTATCAGTACGCTCGCTAATCAAAGATCCAAAAGGAAGTTTTGTTAAATAGTGCTGTTTGTTGTTTGAAAATTATGTTCTTATGTTTTTGCTCACGGGCCCAAAATTTGAAGATACGTCACTGCTTACAATACTGAGATTTTTGTCTTAACCGATTACACACTTTCGTATTCTAATATCAAACATATTGTCGAGGGTTGAAAAAAAACACTCACCGTAAATAATGTGCGACTTAAAAATGCTTCCTCATTATTTATTAAATTGATCATTGTTTCGCAAAGCTGCTTTCCTTCAAATTTATCCCATTTGCAAAGTTTCGATGCCTACCAGTAGAATGCTATTAAGAGAATCAGAACAGTTTTGCGCATTGCATCCATATCTAACGTAGGTAAGAGCTTTTTTCGAGTAACTATTTTAGCTTGATCTAGAATTTTCTGAACAGTCTAACCCTATTCGAATTGTTTAAATCAAACCACCCCTTGCCAAGTTACACCCCTGATTTTAGAAAGTTGTCCAAACCGTCTCAGGATATGACAAATAAGTTTGGTCTAAATTTTTCTGGGGAACCCAAACCTTTGGGAATTTTTAAATCAAAGCAACCCTCGGGAGAATTGTGCCCGTGTTCCTAATGTCAAACTTATTAAAATTTGTATAAAAGTATTGCGTGGATTCTAATTCGAGTAATTTTTCAAAATAAGATCAACTCTTATAAGCGCTTACATATTTTTCTCAATACCGTAAAAATCAATTTAAACCTCTGAAAGGAAACTGATAAAACGCATAGACTAGGTTTAGAAAATTTATTAACTGTAATAATTACAACTAGTACGCGTTGTTAATCAACCAACATTTTGTAGATTATAAAGACAACAAGATGTTTACCGTCCAGCGAACACCACGGGGAGGTAACACGTTCACTCTGTCCGCCAGGATAGAAAGGGGAAGGATTCAGAAAAGTTTAGGGGAAAGAACTTAAAAGATCTTAAAACTATTATTTACAAAAATTTAAAAAAACTACAATTAATCAGTAGCAAATAAAAATGTGAAAGCTTTTGTCAAGCGTTTCCTTTATTAAAATTGCACTTAATACTTTTTGTAAAATAAACTAATCAGTAGGAAAGAATTAACGTGTGAGAGTACATCACACCTGTAGAGCGATAATATCGAGTCGCAGCAACAAACAATAGTCCTATAGTGTCACGTTTCTTATCACGTAAGTACACCAAACGCTAACATGGAATATGCTATTGTCATACACAAAAAAAAACAAGTGGTATACTAGCATGTGCCTGGATACTAAGCTTACAAGCCATCGGAGTTAAGTCATCACAGCAATGCCACGGTCGTCGGAATCTGTTTACCCTGCTACCATAACTGCAGCAGCAATCTACGGACAAAAGCAGTTAGTGTACAGACCAAAGCAGTTGGTCTACATAAAGAAAGAACCAATTTGGCCTCCAGCTACAAGCGAATACACGCAAGATACCTCTGACTTGTCGAACAACAAAACGTTCATAGCTGTAGCAAATATTTCAAGCACAAGCTACAGAATCAAATTAAAAATTGGTTCAAGTAACACGTATTCGAACTGCAAATCCTCGCGTTATCAAAAGCGCGATTAAAACTGAAAAACCCGGGGTTTATCGGATAGTGCGCAATCATATTTCAACAAGTCTTTACATTGGAAAAATAAACAAAAACCCTTATACGCGGTCGTAATGTATACCAAGATAACGGGTACCTAAAACAGGATATAAACTATTTAATTGTAGCATAAACTCGTCGTTTTAAAGCAACAATTTTTAAGTTGAGGAATTATTAGAGAGCGTATTTATTATTAATTATGTTGATGGATTTAGCAGTAGAAACTGAATTTATTCGAGCGGGTATTGAATTAACCAGGAAAATTTTACAAGCAAAATTGGAACGTAGCAACCAATTTGATAGGTTACACGATCGGTTTATCTCAAAAGGCAGAACAAAACTGTTTAGAAATAGATTAATGATGAACACCGTATGGTTTGTGAAAGGTTGATCTGTAAATCAGTAAGAGTTTTTCGATTTGAAAAAAAATCTGAAAGATTTGAGAACCTGAGGAAAACACAATAATAATTGTTATCTTACACGACGGAGTTATATTAATAATACCGCTAAAAGTAATTTTTATAAAGAAATCTAAATTGGCGTTCCTAGTTAAATACAAAAAGGTAAAACCCACTATAAAACAATTATAAGCGTCACATTTCCAGTCAAGAATTGCATATAACACCGATTAACATAATAGGGCGCAGCGCACGCTCGACCGTCAGCATAAAAAGCGAGGGAGCCATGTTCCAGAGCATTAGTTATCAAAGTATCGTCGAGTTGATTAAAATTACAAGTTAAAGATAGATTTTTTCAGGTGTTAACGTTACAAGTGATGTAAGAGTGTCATTAGGTATTGACAAACTTCTAGGTAAGACCACCTATGCGCTATTTGAATTTACATCAAATTTTCATCAGAAAAACATATATGTTTTGATTATCCGGGGCTTAAAGTACAGGTTAAGCGAATTTTTTGTGAAAGGAATAGCTGTACTGAATGTTGGAAGGGACGAGTTGTGGCACGAAATTCTGCATATGCCGTTAAGAAGTGAAAACTTGGATAAGAATATCCGAAGGCATAACGATTTTTATAAAAATAACCTACACCAGTTAGACTGGGACATCCCTGCGACAAATGAATTATCAACTCCAGGTTTAAGTTTATTTTTGCAAGAAATAGTACCTGTTAATGAGACCGTTATTTAAAAGGTTTGTTAAAGAAAAACATCTTCACCCGCTACCTTCCGGCTAACGAAATTGTGAATTTTGAACAGTTTGGTATTGTCAATTTGAAGCAGTTACAAAAAAACAGTCAATCTAACCATTGGTTATTGCATTCGAAAAAATTTCTGAACTGCTCCAAGCAGAATACTACTTTTTGAATTTTTATATTAATTTGATTCTTCATCTAAAATGGTTTTATAGTATCTTTTAAATAAATTTTTTATATTGATCTGACTCATTTAACTAAATGTTTTACAGAATTGAGTAATCAACACTTATATTGAGGAATTTAACGTTTCAAATTTGAAATCGGTTAGGATGTACCGTGGAGGATTTGGTCATTGTCTTATGCATATGGATAACCATTTATCATGTGCCAAACAAAATGTTTTACATACGATAATTGCATTCCTTTTAGCGTCACCAAATATGCAGTTAATAGGATCTATGGAAAGTTGTACGGAAATTTTTTCAAATGAGTAATAAGGCCGACGGCAATTTTTGAAGAGAAACTAAACCATCCATTATCGGAATTTACAACAGTGTATGCGATACGGTCTCAAACTAAAAGCAATGCACCTGGTTTTAGAATTTACTCAGTCTCCATGATTAAAGGCGTATATATACCTCAACACTGGGTTGATGACGTCAGCAAAAAACGCGTTTGAGAAGGACTTTTACAAATTGATAAACAATGCGGTATTCGGGAAGACCATGGAGAACGTGAACAAACGTGTAGATGTGAAAATCGTGACCCGGTGGGATGCTTCTGGTAATTGGTTGTGCGGGAACAAACTAATCGCTAGACCTAATTTCCATAGTTGCACTATACTAGGGGGGATTTGATTATTGTGCAAATGGATCGAGTTACAGTTACTACGATAAACCAATATATGCAGGTTTCTCGGTTTTAGACTTGTCTAAAACCTTAATGTATGAGTTCCATCACGGTACGATGAAATCCATGGATGGTAACCAAATCCAGTCACCGATTTGCTAGTGTACAATGTGTAAACCGAAGACTTATACAGTGACATTAGTACAAATATCAACCACTTCGATACTAGTGACCACCCCGCGGATATTAAATACAATATATTGTCTGTCAACAAAAAAGTTGTGGGAAAATTCAAAGACGAATTTAATGGGGATCTAGTATTAGAATTTGTTGGTAGTAGGGCTAAGTCTTACTGTATTGTAAGCGAGAAAGACGTTGTTAAAAAAATTAAGGATCTTAGGCGTAGTGTGCTCGCTGGGATTAGTGTTGACACTTTTAAGGATGTAGTCATTAATAATACAGATGCTATTATAAATACGATGGTATCAATTCGGACTGGAAAATACGATTTGTACACAGAGCTGATTAATTAAATTAGTATATCGAGCAAAGATGACAAGCGTTACGTCATCCCCGGGAGCATATCAACTTACGCATAGGGGCATAAAGATTTAAGATAGTTGCTATATTTGTATAGTTTTCTAAATTTTTGTAAATATTGGTTTTAAGATTTTTTAAGTTCTTTCCCCAACTTTTCCTCTTTCCTAAATCCCACCCCTTTCTATCCTGGCGGACAGAGTGTACGTGTTACATCCCCGTTGTATTCGCTAGACGGTCAGTATTTTGTTGTCTTTGTAATTTGCAAAATGTTGGTTGACTAACAACGCGTACCAGTTGTAATTATTACAGTTAATAAATTTTCTAAAGTTAGTCTATGCGTTTTATTAAGTTTCCCTTCAAAGGCTTAAATTGATTTTTAAGGCATTGAGAAAAATATGTAAGTAATGGGTGTCTTTAGCACTTATAAGAGTTGATCTTATTTTGAAAAATTACTAGAATTAAAACTCACGCAATACTTTTATACAAATTTTAATAAGTTTGATATTACGTATAAGGGTACAATTCCCCCGAGGGTTGCATTGATTTAAAAATTCCTAAAGATTTGGGTTCCTCAGAAAAATCTAGACCAAACTTATGTGTCATACCCTGAGACGGTTTGGACAACTTTCTAAAGTCAGTGGTGTAACTCGGCAAGGGGTAGTTTGATTTAAACAATTCAAACAGGATTAGACTTCAGAAAATTCTAGATCAGGCTAAAATAGTTAGTCGAAGAAAACTCTTACCTAGGTTAGATATGGATGCAATGCGCAAAACTGTTCAGATTTTCTTAATAGCATTCTACTCCTACAGTATTTAAAATATTTGAACTATGGAGTTTGTTTTTTATCGTAATCTACTTAGTAGTGCACGAAACTCTTAATTTACGGACAATCTTTCGTACACTATTGCTTTTGTTACCCACCCCATGCCAGTGGCGTAACTACGATTTTTGGGCCCCCCCGCAAAAATTTTAAAGTGGGCTCTCTTTAAAATGTATTACTTTTACTGGCTTATATTTAGCCATATTTTTAAATTATAGTACATGTAGAGAAGGAAGCAGTATAGAATTAAATACATATACTATATTAATCAAGTGCTTTATTAATTATAAAACCAAATTACATAAATTCAAACTTATAAGTTAATTAATATTAAATCTACATATTTATACGCCGCACAAAATTATTTACACCTAAAAATTTGATACAGTAAAAAAACCTATGAGCTAGCAGACATTCCAAATCAAATTCAAAATTTTGTTTTTCTTGCATGTTTTGCTGCAAACGCGTTTATTGTATCCTCTATATTCATATTTTTGGCAGTGTCATGTTCTACTGCTAAGAGGATAAATCGTCTAATCTATCTTGTGAAGTGCGGTTCCTAAGATAATTTTTAATAATTTTTAATTTTGAGAAAGATCTCTCCGCACTTGCAACGCTAACGGGTAAAGTTAGGTATAACATTAAGGCTGTTATGGTGTTTGGAAAACTGCTAAAACCTGTAGATTTGGAAAGTACTAGATATTCTAAAAATTGTAAGATACCGTTAACATTTTTTAATTCATCACAAATAAGTCTATTATTTTTGAGTGTAGTAAGTTCTATACATATAGCATCATTTAAATCTTTGTAGTAAAATTTTTGCAATTGTTTTGCCTTAGATAAAATATCGTCTGCAGTTAAATTCAAAAATACATTAGGTTCTAAGAAATTAAACTTTTCGTTTACATGAAAAAGCGATTTAAAACGATTCGACAGCTGTGAAATTATAATATCCATTACGCGATAAAATACATTTATTTTAAATTTAAATTCTTCATCATTAAATCGATAATCATTGGATAATTCATCGTAATGCTTTTTTATTTTTGGTTGCCTTTTTTATAAATTCCGGTTTAATATTCCATTGCCCTGCAACTTTCGCTGCTTCCTCCTTGATGTTGGAATAGTTATTTCTTGTTTCCTTGAAAAATTTTAAAGTTTTTGAAATAAGAGAGTTATCTGATTAATATTCGCCTTTTCACTCTGAGCAGTTTGTGAGAGCTTGTTAAGCTCTTCTAGAATTTGACTTAAAAACACTTAAAAAATAAAATTAAAATTATCCATGCTAGTTAATATTTGCTTTGCGTCATTTCGTTCATCTGTTTTTTTGATATCATAATAATTTTATTAAGAGACATTACTATATCTTTATACCGAATTCTTATGGCAGCTAAAGATTTTACTCGATCCGCCCAACGTGTCGGATTTAAGCGTTTCAATTGTGTGAAATTTTCTTTAAAACAGAAAGCCAATTCCATCTTACTATACTATTAGCAAAAATGTATATATGTTTTCTAAAAGTAGAAAAACGATTCTATTTCTTTTATACCTTTAACGGCATCATTTATGACTAGATTTAAGTTATGGGCACTACAGTGCATATATAAGGCTGCAGGCTCTATGTTTAAAATTCTCTTTGCACGCCAGAATACGTACCGCTCATAACGTTAGCTCCATCGTAGCCCTGCCCTCTACATTTATTTATATCTAATTGCATGTTGGTTAAATTGCTTAATATAGTATTACATAGTCCTTCAGCAGATTGGGACTCTACTTTTGTAAAATCCACAAAAGTTTCACAAATATCTATTTTGGTTACCTCTCCCAAGCTGTCTTTTTTAAAATCAATATATCTTACAATTTTACTTAATTGATCAATCTTAGTTATATCCTGTGTAGTGTCTATTATGATTGAGAAAAAGGAGCGGATCTAATTTTATTTAATAAAATATTTTTAAGTGTGCGCTTAAAGTATTAATAATATCGTTTTGAATTTTTGGGAAAGATATTTAATTGAACCTTTGGGTCGTTCAAGCACTTTTTGTAATATAGGATCATAGTTACTAATTAAATGAACTAAACTTAAGAAATTACCGTTGTGACTGTCTTTTGAATCAGAAAAACTTTCTCTATGTCCTCGAAATGACAGCATGCGCTGGGATAGTGTTAAAGTAACATTGAAAAGTCTGTGTAAAACATTTTTCCAAAATTCAGTTTCTTGTTTTAATAGTAGAGTATCTTTCTTATCTATGGTATAATTTTTTTTCCACATATCGTAAATAAAACAACAACAACCCTGCCAATCATTAATTCCGGTCGTCCAACTTGACCTTACTGAAGCAAACAGCCAACATGGTTGACAATAAACACAATTTTTTAATTTAGAATAACACAACCACCCATTTGAATTGTGTGGTAAGTTTAACGTATTGCTTTTATTTTCGCTTGCAGTTATTAAGTAATAATAGTGAACTGAAAAACTTCTATTTTTATTATCTTTAGGAAACGCACCATCTGGTCTACACAATCCGTAATTAATTATTTCTTTTCTTAAATTGTCATGTTGTAAAACATTGATTTTTAAAAATGTGCAAAATCGGTTGGATATTCTTTCGTCAGATCCATAGATAGTTCATTAAGTGAAAAGTACTACTCACATTTACCTCTGTAATTGTAGTGGTATCTAGTTCCAAATTTCTATCGCGGCCGTCATTATGTGATGTACTTGCGCCCTGGGTGAGAGTTTTTAAAATTGTTGACGACTGCTGTTCGTCTGTAGCGGAACTAGTAGATGCTACTGTCGAAAGCCCAATTTCTTTCATAGATTGTTCTTGTTTTTCGGACTCTTCAGAAGTAAAAAAGGAACTTATTTTTGGAATCTTGCTCTTTGATTCTTCCAATAGTTTCCTTTTCGTTTTTTGCAGCGCCGCTTGTAGTGCTCATTGTATATTATTTCCTGCAATTTTGAATGAAATTAATTATAATGTAATTAGATAAGTAATAATTATTTAAAAGCCTTTTGAAATTACAAATAACACATACATACTTTGCTTTAAATGCTTTAATTAACAAAATATAAATGATTTTTATTGAATGCTTAAAGATTTATTTATATGTATTTCTCAGCGCGACTTCAACTATGATCAAATCAATAGTAGTTTAATAAAAATAGATATAAATACTTACGTTTAAATATGAAAGACCTCCTGTAATACGAACACAACACTATTGAGTAAAACGTACTGGAATGCTTTTTACTTCCTTTCCGTTATATATAATGCAGCTAATGCAAATACGTTGCAACCAGCTGACTAGAAACCACAAAATGAATTTCTTTCTAGTATTATATTTCTAGAAAGCGAAGGTTACTAAGCTACCTGCCATCCTGTGAATCTGTACTGTACAGACAATAGCCCTTTTATTCCTATTTAAAATCCCACAAACCAAACTAACCTTACTATACGTCGTTTAATAATGCTTTACCACTTTATACAACTTATCACTTAAGAATAATATAGACATCTTTGTTATTAAAGTTTACAGTCTCTTTCATCTGTTTATTAACCCTTACAAAATAGGACAGAACGGATAGAAAGAAGAAAGGATGCAGGCTGCAGGTGGTGTTCAGTATTTATCTTAATTATTATTTCTTGTATTTTAGCAGTTCCTAGTAGTAACATCAAGAAAACGTTCGTTAACCTGCGGTTTCTGAATTATCTGCAATATTTTCTTGACCGTTTCTTACCTGCCAAATACGTTGAAGATGGATAAGTTGAGTTTATTATAGTTTGGGCCTTCTTGCACTTGGGGCCCCCCCGCATAGCTGGGGCTGGCAGGGGTGTAGTTACGCCACTGCCCCATGCACAAGTGTTTGTAAATCTCTTTCACTATTCCGTACAGGTTTTGAAACCTGACCTCCTGTAGATGGAAAATTCTGTATTATACTTGCAATGGTTCCTAGAATTTGGTGGGTTTGATAAAAATCCGAGTACAAATCTATGATAGTCCTTAATGTCTGAGTATAAAAGCTTTTAGTTTATCTTAATTGATAATACTTCACATTTTTTTCTGTATCCTGACTCATCGTCAGAGGGCGCTAAATTATGGAGTGATCCGTGAACCGTTTTTGACCAAATACTGTCCCTGGTCACCCGCATACGTTATAACAACTTTATATATATTATGATTAAAAATGTTGTTAAATGTATTGTGCTAGTTCTATAAGCAGCCGCAGGTGTTAGAAATTGAATAAATAAATAAATATATAGGTGGTGTAATAGAACATTATCTTCGAGCCTTGGCTTAGATAATAGTAATATATTAACTAAATATCAAAAATTAATCAAAAGTAGTCCTATTATTGCCAGGAAGCGTACCATTGTACACTAAAGTGCATTTGCACTTTATGATATCGCTTTGTACCCAAAGCTTAAAAAGATAGAGAATTTTAAATAGCGGATACTTATCAAGTAGATCAGTGACTAATACATTCGATAGCTTATTCAGTGCTGACGCAAAATAATACATACCCGTGGCATTAATCTATGCTTAGGAAAACATAAGTTTAATTAATGCAATAGTACTTGTGAATGCAATTAGGTTGCAATTATGATATAAATCTTGTTACATATCATTCGGTTTACAACCAAACAGCAATGTCAAATCAGAACAAGCTGAAAACAGCTACAAAAATGTAGAAAATATTGGTCTCTGTGAGTTCACAGTTATGGTCCAGATAACTATCTTTTTTTAGTAAAGTCCTCATCTATTTTGTTACCTGCTGGTATGACGCTACGTTAACTTGCCATTTTTACTTACAGTAGGCGGAATGACGTAACAGTTTCAACAGTATGTTTCAACAGTTTCAAAATCTTGATATTTAATTTATTATCGCCATAAAATTTTGTTGCTCTACTGGAATATTTATTTAATTTCTCCTTGTGGGTTCACCAATAGTCTGTGAAATATTTTTACAAATATTTTTCACTCAGTTCTCTAAGTCCTCCGCTTTGTTTCCAAAGTCCGTCTTAAGACTTTCTTACACATTTTAAAATTTTCCGATCCCTACTTGACAACTTTTCAATTTCATCTACTTTCTGTTCTAAGTTCTTAATCTTGCCATTCATTTCTTTTTCGCACAATTTCCTCTATAACTTCGCCTATACCATCCAGAATGTGCACCACTTTACCTCAAATTTCTAACTTCATTTCCTCTATTGCCTTATTGGTCTATTTTTAAACCTAAAGTTATCTTCTTACTCATCATCATCATCCCTAGGTCTACATTCCTGGAACTGGTTGGATGTGTGCCTCCATTGTTTTCTATTTTGAACGAACCTACCCATTTCCCTGAAATTACCACGGCCTACATCTTTTACTATCTGTGTGCTGTAGTCTAATCCTTTTTCAATTCTCTATTTTTATTATATGCGGCAGTATTCCTTCAAGTATGTGTCGTATGATCCTATCTCCCTTATTTTATACTGCTGTCCACATATTTCTTTCTTCCGCTACCGTTTCTAGTACCTCTTTGCTCTTAACTTTGTCTGTTTATGATATCTCCATCATACGTCTGTACCATCGCATTCTTTGCAGAGTCCACTGTTCCTACTATCAATATTTCACAGCCGTACAGTGGTGTGCTCCACACATATGTTTTTAACAATATTATCTTTCTTTTTCTGTTTGTTTTGTCTTTGAACGTAGCAGTGGCTTTTCTTGTTAAATACAGCACGCCTAGTGCTAATGTTTTTTTAAATCTTGTTCACTTTTCCACTTCTATTGTTTTCTAAAAAGATAGCTTGTTTCACCAACATTCAGTGGAACGAGAAAGGGGTTTATCAACCTGACGGCTACCAAGATCACCCACCACTTAGACACTTACCAAATTAATAGTTTTCCAATTACTCCTAGTGCACAATCAGTATTTTTCGAGAATATTGCAAAACCAACACCTATTGTTGTTTCATCATCAGGTTTACATATAACTACTTTTTATTTTTACGATTTTCGTCCTGGAATTGGTTGGATGTGTACTTCCTTTGATTTCTATTATGAACTAACCTACACATTTTCTTGAAATTCCCACAGCCTACATTTTTCACTATATGTGTGCTATAATTTAATCTAGATCTACCTCTACCTCTTTTTTTCTTTTATCTCCTAATATATTCCGCACTATTCCCTCATACATGTGTCCCGTTATCCTATCTCTCATATTTTTAACTTTTCTCCACATATTTCTTTCTACTACCATTTCTAGAACCTTTTGGTTCTTAACTTTGTCTATTATATCTTCATCATGCGTCTCTAGCAACACATTTCAAAACCATCAATACCCACCACGTTGTAAAGCGTGTGCAAAATTTGCATAAAGAGAAACGGAACGAAGAATCTAGCAATTACGACGGCTGCTTTTTAACATTTTGAAAAGAAAGTGAACATATATTAGTTTAATTTATCAACCAGAGCTCCTAGTCATATTGTGGTTATCAAAGCGTGATTAGGAAAACTTGGAAACACGCTTTTATCGCATAGTACGCGACTTTAGTTTGACAAGTCTTTAGATTCAAACCATAGAGAAAGCAACTATACGTTATCGGAATGTTTAACAAATGAAAGGATACCTAAAACAAGGTATTGACTTATTTAAATTTTATCATAAACTTGTCGTTTCCAAGCAAATAGATTTGAGTTAAACAATTATTGTAAAACGGACTTATGATGAACAGGGAAAATATACAGGATGTTGATAAAGGATTTAAGAATAGCAACGGAATTGATTTAACTGAAAAACAAATCAAAGGAAAAAAGGGGTAATTAATTTATCCCAAAAATAAACGTAACAAAGTGTCGCAGTTGACGGATTGGAGTCCCAGAATGACTCTGATAGTGGTAAATAGCAAATAATAGCGTATTAACCTTCATTGTTTATGTTTACAGTGACTATTGTAATTGAACCAGGCCCAACCTTCATCCTCAAGGCTAACTAGGACTGAGGCATCTGTTGAATATCTAATGGTGAACTAATTTTGAAAGAAGAAACTGTTATGCCTATTGAATTGACCACAGCAAGCCTCAATTACAAAAATAAGCGCAAACGAAAAAACTGTTTGACTGAAGATGCAAGAGTAAAATACGTAGGAGTGGCAAATGAAAAACTAAAAGTACTAAAGCTACAACAAGGACTTTTAAAGACACAAATTGATTGCATGAAATTAGAGTCGGAAGCAAAGATCGAGGCAATTAGACAAAAATCTAAAAAAGATCTAAAAATAACAAAACAGTAAATGGATAGGGAAGAGGAGCTCCGTCCATTAAATGTTCAATATTTAAAAAACAATCAGTTGGGTGGAAATTTTAAAAACAAAATTGAAACGTAACAACTAATTTGATAGGTTACACGATGGGTTTATCTCAAAAGACAGAACAAAACTGTTTAGAAATAGATTAAAGACGAACACCATATGGTTTGTAAAAGGTAGATCCGTAAATCAGTAAGGGATATTCAATTTGAAAAAAATCCAAACGATTTGAGAACCTGAGGAAAACACAATAATAATTGATATCTTACACGACGGAGTTATATTAAAATACCGCTAAGAGTAATTTTATAAAGAAATCTAAAATGGCGTTGGTGGTTAAATACAAACAGGTAAAACCCACTATAAAACAATTATAAGCGTCACTTTTCCAGTCAAGATTTGCATATAACACAGATTAACATAATAAGGAGCTGCGCACGCTCGACCGTCAGCATAAAAAGTGAGGGAGCCACGTTCCAGAGCATTAGTTATCAAAGTATCTTCGAGTTGATCAAAATTACAAGTTAAAGATGAATTGTTTTTGGTGTTGACGTTACAAATGATATAAGAGTGTCATTAGGTATCGACAAACTAGTAGGTAAGACCACCTATGCGCTAGGTGAATTTACACCAAATTTTCATCAGGGAAACATATATTTTTAGATATCCAGGGCTTAAAGTACAGGTTAAGCGATTTTTTGTATTAGGAATAGCTGTACTGCATGTTGGAACGGATGAGTTATGGCACGAAATTCTGCATATACCGTAAAGAAGTGAAAATTTGGATGTGAATTTCCGAAGGCATAACGATTTTTTATAAAAATCACCTACACGGGTTAGACAGGGACATCCCTGCGACAAATAAATTATCAGATCAACGTTTAAGGTTATTTTTGCAAGAAAGAGTACCTGTTCATGGGGCTGTTTATGTAAAAGAGTTGTTATAGAAAAACATCATCACCCGCTACCTCTCGGATAACAAAGTTGTGAATCTTAAACAGTTTGGTATTGCAAATTTGAAGCAGTTACGAAGAGACAGTCAATCTAATCATTGTTTATTGCATTCGAAAAATTTTCTGAACTGCGTCAAGCAGAACGTTTGTATTTTAAAGAATACTATTTTTTGGAATTTTTATATTAATTTGATTCTTTGCCTAAAATGGTTTTATAATATCTTTTTAAATAAATTTTTCATATTGATCTGATTGATTTAATTAAATGTTTTTACTGAATTGCGTAATCAACATTCATATTGAGGAATTTAACGTTTCGAATTTGAAAACGTTAAGAATGGACCGTGGATGATTTGGTCATTGTCTTATTCATACGGATAACCATTTAGCATGCACCAAACAAAATGTTTTACTTAGGATAATTACATTCCTTTTAGAGTCAACAAATATGCAGTTAATAGTATCTATGTAAAGTTGTACGGAATTTCTTTCAAATGGGGCGTAGTGTGATGGCTGGGATTAGTGTGTAACAATTTTATTTTCGAATTGATAATTCTCTTCATTAAAGGTACGACAATAGTTAAACACCTTTATTAAGTAAAGTCGTAATACGTTTAACAATTAAAATATTACATTGTAACAGCATCTTGACTCGTTAGTCTAGTTGTTTTGGATGTCGGTGTATTCCACACCCAGTCGCAAGCGCGTTGAGAGGAATGACAACTCCCCCCTTGGGATCCTCCCATCGTCCGAGAGCGCGGGATAAGCACTCGGCCATAGGTAAAAGAAGCAGCAAGATGTTTACGAGAACAATGGCCAGTGACCTGCGGGTCGGTTTGATTGAGTGAGACATTTTCTGAATAACGGTTGGTAATGTATACTCGTTATTATAGTATTTAATTTGAAAATTTGTTTAGCGCAACCAAGATTAGACGACGAAAGATTACGCTACAAAATTTAGTTGATGAGAATTTAAACGACAAGAACTTAGAACTTTGAATCAACATTAAGAAAACCACTTCACTTTAACACGTGTATTTAGAGGATGGAAAGCAGATCTAAGTAATAGATCGTTTGTTGCTCCGAGCCAAGATACTACTTTGATAGGATGTAAGCAGTTAGTACCGCATGGCGATGCACGTCCTAATCCAGTCTAGGAAAGCAGTTTTGTTTGGTTCCTAGTAGCATTAAGAAATTCTTTTGTGTTCCATTCAGGAAGCACGCTATTTTGTTTCGATACGTAGAAATACGGTTTTGTTATTCACTTTATCTGTTACTAAGCTGGATTTCCCAGCACCAAACTTAAAATTTACTCAGTTTATTTTGTCAGAAACAACACGTTGCTTCAGTATAAAATAACAGGTGTAACTACGTCACTTGTTTGTTTGAAATATGCTGCTGACACTTGTATCTTTGAAAGCAGATGCTTAGTATTATATTACTACCACCTTTGAAAACGAGAATATCTTTGTGAACATTTTCATTTTAAACTGAAATTAGCACATTTAACTAAATGAGAAAATTTTGTATTTCAATTTTGATAATGTAATCGACCTAAACAGATCTGAATGGGTTAGAAAATGTTAGTGTAACAAGTTACACTTTGTTGTAATATATTTGATCATGAATCAGGTTGATAAACCTTACCTTAAATTTACAAACTAATTCAAGTAATTATTTAATTTTGTTGCATTAAATTTTATTTAAAGATAAAGGAATTCTTTCTAGTAAATTATTAACCCAAGCTTGAAGTTTTTTATTTTGATCAAGTGTGATCAAACCTAACAACCGAAAAGCAATAAGAGTTGAATTTTGATGCCACCCTTATGTAGAAAATATTCTTTTTATTTTTTTTAGGCATATTTGAGGGACACAAACAGTGTTCCCATTTTCTATGTTGACTTAATTATTATTCTTTCTTACAGGAACAGCGTCTTATTCTGTTAAGACAGGTTTTTGTCACCGAAGGCGATCTTTCTTTCTTTGGGTCTCCACGTCCGCCCTTAGAAATATGCTATGCTATTAATATGAATCAATCTGGACTTGGTGGCGCCTATTTGTTTTAGTTTGAGTGTGACCCCCCAACAGATTTCGACTTCCCCCCCCCCATTGCTCATAGCTCTACCCAAGAAATAGACCCCTAGTTACGTCGGAAGACTTCGTTTTGCTGACACCCAACTTCTAGGGTCAGTTATATGTGTTAAGAAAATAGTTTCATTGGCGCTGGCAACGTAAAGCCATTGAAAATTAAAGAAAGACGTTACACTAGTGCCCATGCGTGAGGCTAGTTGAAGCCACTAGTAGTAGTAGTGTCAGCCCGTCAAAAAAAAAAGAACAGTTTCGCTGGCGCCCAACGTGGGGCTCGAGATTTGTCCGTTCAACGTTTGGGGTTCGAAATTTGTTTGTCCAAAATTTAATTTGCTTCGAAATTTGTTTGTCCAAAATTTAATTTGCTTCGAAATTTGTTTGTTCAAAATTTAATTTGCTTCGAAAATTGTTAGTTCAAAATCTATTTTGCATTGAAATTTGGTTGTTCAAAAATAGTTTTGCATCGAAATTTGTTTGCTCAACGTTTATGTGATAATTAGGTTTGGTTGTTTAAAAGATTGGTTGTAACGTTAACCCCCAGTCAGTCAATTAATTAACTTAGTTAAATTTATTTTAACTTTCATTCTGTTTTGACCCAATATAATTTTTTGATATTGTTTTGGCAAAATTACTTTACCAAAAACACCTTTTGACTTTTACCTTTAGTTGCCCGAATTTGTTTTGACAATTTTTGTAAGGTTCAGATCATTTGGATTTAGCGGTCTGATTCCATTAGGCTTGAGTAATCATGTCGGAAAAATTCCAAATTGTTTGTCTACTTAAAGAAGAATTGGAGTATGAACTGAAAATCAGAGGAGTGGTGAGTGAGAGACCAGTCTTGGAGAAAAGGAAAATTTTAGGAAGATTGTTAGCTAAAGAAATAGATAAGCCTGGTTGTTTGATTGATCTTTCGTGTTATGAAGTTGACTTTGCAACGGAAAGTAAAGAAATTTCAGTTTCAGTCGAGTCAGTTCGAAATGTTTTGTCCGAATTTGAAGGTGACTCATTAGACTCAATTTTTAGGAGAACTTGTTCAAGGTTAAACCACCTTTCGGGGCGAGTTAAGCGCATGAAAATTCCTTCAATAATTCCGAGGAAGCAATTAAGTTCAGAAATGAGACAGTAGCAACAATACTAACCCTTGAAGCTGAGTTATATGATAAAACCAATAAAAGTACAGAGTCTACCTATGTGGACCGGTCTGTTGTAGTATCTCCTTCAGTTGCTAGTGCACCTATTCATTCGATTTCGTATGTAACGCCTTCCGTACCTATAGGTTCATGGCCTGTAAAATTCTCAGGTGATCCCAAACAACTATATTCATTTTTAGATAGAGTTAGTGATTTAGCACAATCTCGTAAGGTACCCGAAGCTGATTTATTTGGATCAGCATGTGAACTTTTTGTGGGTGACGCTTTAGTTTGGTTTAGAACAGTAAAAAATTCATTGAGAGACTGGAACTCTTTGTTAGAACGTTTAAGGGAAGATTTTCTACCCGGTTTTTCAGATGATGACATTTGGGAAAAGATCAGACATCGTCGTCAAGGTAAAGACGAAAGGATTATTTTATTTGTCGCGCATATGCAAACTCTGTTTAGTAGACTGACTAACGAGCCAGCAGAAGTTACTAAAGTCAAGATGATAAGAAGAAATTTGATTCCTGAATATATTTCAGCACTTGCATTGTCGGACATTCAAGATGTGTCTACCTTAGTAAATTTGTGTAAAGGTTAGAAGAAGCTTCTTTGATGAAACTAAACTTGGTTTCTGCATCTTCTAGTAAGCCTAACAAGATTTGTAATCCTTCTAAGCATCCATTTGAGAACAAACATCCTGTGCTGAATGAAAAAATTTGTGCTGTTAAGAGTAGGGTGTTTCAAAATAAAGCAATTAATCCTCAAGTAACAGTAGCGGATGAGTTCTTTGGAGTCCTCAGTTTGTAATTCTTTTAGTCCCGATAAGAGAAATAATTTTGTTTGTTGGAATTGCTCCCGTAGTGGACATTGGTTTAGAGAATGTAGAGCAACCAAAAAGATTTTTTGTTTTGGATGTTGTCGAAAAGGCGTTAAGGCAACGTCATGTCCACAATGTTCAAAAAACCAGTAAGGCGGCAGGCGCATAGTGGTCGGCATCCTGTTCCGCGTAATAAGGCCATGGTTATGATTTGTAAACAAGAAAAATACTTTTGTAAAGACGATTGGTCGAGATTTTGTTTCGATACGTAGAAATACGGTTTTGTTATTCACTTTATCTGTTACTAAGCTGGATTTCCCAGCACCAAACTTAAAATTTACTCAGCTTATTTTGTCAGAAACAACACGTTGCTTCAGTATAAAATAACAGGTGTAACTACGTCACTTGTTTGTTTGAAATATGCTGCTGACACTTGTATCTTTGAAAGCAGATGCTTAGTATTATATTACTACCACCTTTGAAAACGAGAATATCTTTGTGAACATTTTCATTTTAAACTGAAATTAGCACATTTAACTAAATGAGAAAATTTTGTATTTCAATTTTGATAATGTAATCGACCTAAACAGATCTGAATGGGCTAGAAAATATTAGTGTAACAAGTTACACTTTGTTGTAATATATTTGATCATGAATCAGGTTGATAAACCTTACCTTAAATTTACAAACTAATTCAAGTAATTATTTAATTTTGTTGCATTAAATTTTATTTAAAGATAAAGGAATTCTTTCTAGTAAATTATTAACCCAAGCTTGAAGTTTTTTATTTTGATCAAGTGTGATCAAACCTAACAACCGAAAAGCAATAAGAGTTGAATTTTGATGCCACCCTTATGTAGAAAATGTTCTTTTTATTTTTTTTAGGCATATTTGAAAGACACAAACAGTGTTCCCATTTTCTATGTTGACTTAATTATTATTCTTTCTTACAGGAACAGCGTCTTATTCTGTTAAGACAGGTTTTTGTCACCGAAGGCGATCTTTCTTTCTTTGGGTCTCCACGTCCGCCCTTAGAAATATGCTATGCTATTAATATGAATCAATCTGGACTTGGTGGCGCCTATTTGTTTTAGTTTGAGTGTGACCCCCCAACAGATTTCGACTTACCCCCCCCATTGCTCATAGCTCTACCCAAGGAATAGACCCCTAGTTACGTCGGAAGACTTCGTTTTGCTGACACCCAACTTCTAGGGTCAGTTATATGTGTTAAGAAAATAGTTTCATTGGCGCTGGCAACGTAAAGCCATTGAAAATTAAAGAAAGACGTTACACTAGCGCCCATGCGTGAGGCTAGTTGAAGCCACTAGTAGTAGTAGTAGTGTCAGCCCGTCAAAAAAAAAAATAAGAACAGTTTCAAGTGTTGACACTTTTAAGGATGTAGTCATTAATAATACAGATGCCCTTATAAATACGATGGTATCAATCTGGAGTAGAAAACACGATTTGTACACACAGCTGATCAATAAAATTAGTTTATCGGGCGAAGATGACAAGCGTTAGGTCATCCCCGGAAGCATATCAACTTACGCATGGGGGCATAAAGATATAAGATAGTTGCTATATTTGTATAGTTGTTTAAATTTTGGTAAATAATAGTTTTAAGAACTTTTAAGTTCTTCCCTAACCCTTCTTTCTTCCTAAATCCTACCCTTTTCTATCCTGGCGGACAGAGTGTACGTGTTACCTCTCCGTGATGTTCGCTGGACGGTCAATATTTTGTTGTCTTTGTAATCTGCAAAATGTTGGTTGACTAACAACGCGTACTAGTTGTAATTATTACAGTTAATAAATTTTCTAAACCTACTCTATGCGTTTTAACAAGTTTCCCTTCAAAGGTTTTAATTGATTTTTAAGGTATTGAGAAAAATATGTAAGTAATTGAGTGTCGTTAGCGCTTATAAGAGTTGATCTTATTTTGAAAAATTACTAGAATTGGAACCCCCGCAGTACTCTTATACAAATTTTAATAAGTTTGATATTAGGTATAAGGGTACAATTCTCCTGAGGGTTGCTTCGATTTAAAAACTTCTAAAGATTTGGGTTCCCCAGAAAAATCTAGACCAAACTTATGTGTCTGAGACGGTTTGGACAACTTCCTAAAATCAGGAGTATAACTCTGCAAAGGGTGGTTTGATTTAAACAATTCAAACAGGGTTAGCTTGTTCAGAAAATTCTAGATCAGGCTAAAATGGTTAGTCGAAGAAAGCTGTTACCTAGGTTAGATATGGATGCAATGCGCAATATTGTTCTGATTCTCTTAATAGAATTCTACTCCTACTGTATTTAAAATATTTAAACTATCGAGTTTGTTTTTTATCGTAATTTATTTAGTAGTGCAGAAAACTCTAAATCTACCGGCAATCTTTCGTACACTATTGCTTTTGTTATCCACAACATGCGCAAATATTTGTAAATATCTTTCACTATCCCGTACAATTTTTGCAACCTGACACAAGGCTCATTTACACTTCCTGTGTAGATGGAAAATTCTGTACTATACTTGCAATGTTTCCTAGAATTTGGTGGGTTTGATAAAAGCCGAGTACAAATCTATGATAGTCCTTAATGTCTAAGTATAGAAGCTTTTAGTTTATCTTAATTGATAATACTTCACATTTTTTCTGTATCCTGACTCATTCGCCAGAGAACGCTAAATTATAGAGTGACGCGTGAGGCGTTTTTGACCACATACAGGCCCTGGTCACGCGCATACGTTATAATAACTTTATATACAGGTATTATGATTAAAAATGTTGTTAAATGTATTGTGTTAGTCCTTTAAGCAGCCGCAAGTGTTGGATATTGTATAAATAAATAAATATGTAAGTGGCGTAATAGACCATTTTCTTCGAGCCTTGGCTTAGGTAATAATATATTAAATAAATGTCAAAAATTAATCAAAATTAGTCCTATTATTGTCAGGAAGCGTACCATCGTACACAAAAGTACATTTGCACTTTACGATATCGCTTTGTACCCAAAGATTAAAGAGATAGATAATTTTAAATAGCGAATAATTTCAAGTTGATCAGTGACTAATAAATTCGATAACTTATTCAGTACTGACACAAAATAATACATACCCATGGGATTACTCTATACTTGGAAAAACATAAGTTTAATTAATGAAATAGTACTTGTGGATGCAATTAAGTTGTAATTATGATATAAATCTTGTTGCATATCACTCAGTTTACAACCAAACAGCTACGTCAAATCAGAACAAGCTGAAAACAGCTAAAAGGGTAGAAAATATTAGTCTATGAGTTCACAGTTACCGGTCTTTTTTTATGGAATAGTAGTCATCTATTTTGTTATCTGCTTGTTTGACGCTACGTTAATTTGCTATTTTTACTTACAGTAGGCGGAATAGGGTGACAGTTTGAACAGTATGTATCAACAGTTTCAAAATCTTGAGATTTAACTAATTTTCGCTATAAAATTTTGTTGCTCTAATGGAATATTAATTTAACTCTTTTGTGGGTTCACCAAAAGTCTGTGAAATATTTTTGCAAATATTTATCACTCAATCCACTAAGTTCTCTGCTTTGTTTCCCAAATCCGTCTTAAGAGTTCCTAACACATTTTTAAATATTTCGAACCCTACTTGACAACTTTTCAATTTTATCTACTTTCTGTCCCAAGTCTTTAAACTTTGCCATTCGTCTCTTTTTCGCACAGTTTTCTCTTTAACTTTACCTATATCCTCCAGGATGTGCACCACTTTACCTCAAATTTCTAACTTCATTTCCTGTAGGGCCTTATTAGTCTATTTTTAAATCTAAAGCTAGCTATCTTCTCACTCATCATCATCATCACTGACTCTTCAGTCCTGGAACTGGTTGGATGTGTACCTCCATTGTTTTCTATTTTGAATGAACCTACACATTTCCCTGAAATTCCCACAGCCCACATCTTTTACTATCTGTGTGCTATAGTCTAATCTTGATATACCTCAACCTATCCCTTTTCCGTTCTCTACTTTTATTATATGCGGCAGTATACCCTCAAGCCTTAGTATGTGTCGTATCATCCTACCTCTCTTATTTTATACTGCTGCCCACATATTTTTTCCCCTACCGTTTCTACTACCTCTTTGTTCTCAACTTTGTCTGTTCGTGATATCTCCATCATTCTATACCACCACATTCTCTGTTCTAGAGTCCACTGTTCCTATTGTCCATATTTCACAGCTGTACAATGGTGTGCTACTTGTTTCTCTGTTTGTTTTGTCTTCGAACGTAACAGTTGCTTTATCTTGTTAAATACAGCACTGCCTTTTGCTAATTTTTCTTTTATACCTTTTGTATCTTTCCCATCTTGCATGGTTTGACTTTTTAGGTAGCAGAAATCCTTAAATTCTTGTAAGTTCTCGTTTTCTATCTGTATTCTGGTTTTTGACTTATTTTCCCCTCCTTTAAGTACTAGTACTTTAGTTTCTTTTTTTTTAATTTTCATACTGCATCTCTCTCTCTCTCTCAGTACAGCTTCCACTACATTAAGACTTGCTTCTAACTCTTCCTTGCTTAATACTAATACAGTTAGTTCATCTGCAAATCTAAGCATATCATTCTTTCGTTCTTGTACAATAATTCCAAATATTTTTCTGTATTTGACAGTATTCATTGATTCTTCGATATACAAGTTAAAAATTAACAGTTATAGGGCATATTCCTGTCTTTCTTAATAGTTACTTCTCTACGTTCCTGCGCTAATTTAATTACAGCTCTTTGCTCATTGTACAAGCTATGTCAATCCTTTTAACTCATTCCAATTTTTTGAATATTTTGAACATTTTCCCTAGTTTACATAGTTGGAAGCTTATTCAAGATCTACAATACCCATATACACGCTTTCTCCCTTTTCTATTGCTTTCTCTATTATCGCCCTTAAAATTAATATGTCCCTCTGCGTTCCCGTGTTTTGCCGAAACCCAAATTGATCTTCTCCTAGCGCTTCTTCAGCCGCTTTTTTATCCATCTTTGTATAGTTTTAGTTCTCACTCATATCCTTTATTTTTCTTTCATTTAATCACTCTTAAATCTTAAATTTTCCACCAATTTTGCGAAATTCTGTCCAAAATTCATGTCGTAACTCCTGGTTATTCTTACTAAATATCTCATAAAATCAAGAAAATTGCCATCATTCTGTGCTCTTGAGTGTACCCTATATTTGCAAACCTATCCTGCTCTGTCCATACATTCTGCTCCAACTTGTTCGAATCCTTCAAGTAAATAAACAATCATAAACAATCCTGAGATCCAATCTCAACATCTTCTGCTTTCATTTTTTCTCTAATCTCCTTTACTGTGTCAGTCATTCTGATGACAAATAAAATCTACTTCAGAGAAAATTTCTACAATATCCAAAAACAAACGAAGCTCTAAAATTCAAACGGTACAGTCGTGCCACGCGTTGGGTCGCCAGTAATTGTTGCGCTTCCTCATCCTCGCAACTGAAAATTCAAGTAATGAAACAAATACAGCTATAATGAGTTTACAATATTTTTCTTACAAACAATATTTTTAATACACAGTTCTTAATTATTCCCTATACTACTACTTTAATAAACTAATTTTTAGTATACAAAAATGATTAAACCTTTAATTAACTTTTTATTAGAAATACTATTCACACCAGATGTTTTCAAAAAGTCAGTTAATTTAATATGCTTTCCTCAATACCGTACAAATGTGCTGAATTTAGTATGTTTATTATATCTTATGTAACCATAAATTCTTTATGATGAATTTGCAATCTCCAAAACAATTTATTTAAATGACTTGTACCCAAAATCTATTATTTAAATTAAATTAAAATCTTTTATGAAATCGCTCAATTAAATCAAAATATTTTGTGTATTTGATTTTTTTACACCAAGTCCTTTTAATGGTTTACTTTAGCGTCACCAAGATTCACACTTCATACAGTAGTGCGATGTGGGTTCTTAGAGAGAAAAGTAATACCCTTAGTGGTATAAAATGAGTGAAACTCTACAACATACCGGTATATTTAGCAGGAAAAGTCTTTTAACTTTTATTTATGTTTGAGCTTTTGAGCACCAACCCAGTTAATCTTAGAAGTTCGCAGATCAGAAAGCAGGTTTACCAAGCAGCTTTTCGACGTTACTGTCTTTGGGGTAGATGGGTACCTTTTTAACGTATAAAATTTTTACCTTAGTTATAAATGAAAACTTCACGTTTACTACACCTAACCTATATTACATAAAATAATTCAAACAGTCAATAAGAAGAACTAAGGATCTATCCTACGCGGTCAAGTGCGCATTTCGAAAAATATATGGATCAATTTTTCTCTAATGCTACCAACTGCATTTTCAGTACTACCCGAGTTAACGTTCGTGGCTTCGAGCGGTTCTTTTTAAAAAGACTTCTTTGAACATTAACACATTTATTTGGTTTAATACAGAATTTAATTATGGAATTTTAACAAACATGAATTATACATCTAAGTCGAAATACTTTAATTAATTTGTACAGTGAGTTACCAGTGAACTGCAAGGTTAAAGCTGAACGTCTGATGAACTGACTAGGAGTGGAGCTCCTGGTCCTTATATAACTTTCTCCCCCTCACATTTCTGTGGGAACCTGCGGACGTAATGTCCGCTTACACTTTGTAATACTTAGTTGCTATCTTAAGAGCTATTCATAAATTATATTGTTGCAGGCTTATTCTGCGTAATCACGGTACGTGACATCCGTCGACCGTCTGTGACCTGACTTTTGCAGTGTCACTTATCCTTGTGCTACTTTGTAGCGTTTCCACTCGTGGGAACTGCAATCATCATAATATAATGTAATTAAAATGTTGCAACGACATTGTTGCACTGTCTTAACATTTCTTAGTTTCCTAATATTTCCTAATATGGATATTAGTTTTATATATATATATATAGATGGGGGTTACTATAACTCCTCCCAACGTACATTAAAAATTAAGGGTTTTAACCTTTTTCTTGATTTTTAATTAAATCATTTTCGTTTTCGTTTAATCTCATTTAAAATTCATATTTTCTAGGAGTACATTTGTTTTTGGGTTTCTTAAATCTAAAACTGTTTTCTTTATTATTCTTAAATCTAATACATATTTTGTAAGTTACATAAATGATCAATAAAATAGTCAATAAAATCAATATAATTGTCCATACACTAATGTTATCATAGTGCACTTTGGGCGTCTTGATCTCGTTTAATTTTTCTTTGTAATCTTCCATGAGTTTCATGGCGTGGTTTAAGTTGTCTAATTCCAGGTGTTCCAATTGCATTGGTTTTTGAAGGGTTGCTTCATCTTCTTCTTGGGTAATCTTGATTTGCAGATCGGGTAGATTTGCTAATTTCTTGCTTTGTACTGGATCTTGGTAAACTCTAATTATTTCATTTTTTAATTTTAAATAACAATTTTCCTTAAGGGTGATTAATTTACTTCCGGTTAATGCTAAATTACTTTCGTCTTGATTACAATACATTGTTGCGATTACTTCGGTGGGAAAAATGGCTATCCATTTATTTTCCGTTACTTTCTGAATTTTTATGTTGTTGATTAATACAGGTTTGGCTTCACAATTTTCATAGTGATTGGTAAATTTTAGTAGTTGTACTTCGCAAGGGCTGTCTTCTTGAATTGTTGTGGTTGTTAATGATTGGCATAAGTATTGATTGGGTGTGACTTCATTACATTTGTCGTTCGTATAACCATATCTTTGTTCATTTAAGGATAGGAATTTGGTTTTTGGAATAATAACTTGGTATGTGCTAGACATTTTCATTGGAAAATCAAATAAATGATAATAGTTGTAATTGTTAATCTCTACTATTGGTATTTCTATTAAAAATGTTATATCATTATTTTTTACATAGCCTTTAACTATGGCTATTTTTTCAAATATTAAAATGTTTGATTCTAATACATCGAAAGGTAATTTACTATTAGTTATAAAAGATTTTATTCTCAATAATTCTGTTAATAAATCTATCGGTTCTATGATACTTGAATGTAGGGTATTTAATTTTGCAAAGGTTACTGCATTTTCTAATGTTGCTAGGATTTGTTGAATTAAAGTTAGGGTCGATATTATCTGGTTATATATCGTATTGAATCTTATTAAATCTCGCATGCCTAACATAGTAGTTCGCATGTTATTTTCTAAGGTTTCTATTCAATTGGCTATACTATCTTGATTTCTAACTAATTTTCTAAGGGTTTCATTAAATTTGATGATCGTTGATTGTGTTAACGATATTTGATTATTGATTATGGTTTTAATGTCGTTTTGATTTTCTATCAATTGTTGTATCGTATAGTGTTTTGCATACTGCCTAATTTTATTGGCAGTATACCAGGGTTGTTTTTTATGTCTTTAATTATAATTTCTGTGTCCGTTCTACCTGGGTGGAGGTTGACTGTTAGGGTGACGATTGTCCATCTGAAAGTACAGGGTATCTTAAATTTTTGAGGTGAACATATTTTGTTATCTTGCCGTCGTCTATCGCGGCTACGTTTTTGTCAGATATTCATTTGATTTTAAAAGGTCCTAAATTTCTCGGTGCCGTTTTGTGTCTTTTACTTTGGTAATTTTTCTCGAATACGGTTTGTCGTATGGAAAATTTGTTTATGTCTGAGTTTTTATTACGGGTCGCGGTAATTCGCTCTTTATCATTATCTAATTTGTCCTTTACTTTGTCATAGGTTATTTTTAGTTTCTCCTTGTGGTCTTTAGCGTATTGCTGGTAGATTTCTTTGTTATAATGTATATCGTAGGGGTTGCGTGAAGCTGAATGTCCTAAGGCTAGTTCTAAGGGTGTAAAATTTGTAGTTGAATGAATCGTGTTATTATACGCGATTAATGCGTATGACATTAAGTTGGTTATGTGTTCTTTCTTGTAATTTAATCTTAATAGTCTGATCTGTTCTAATAGGGTTGAATGTAGTCTCTCAATTAGTCCGTTTGATTCAGGGTGGTTTTCCGTTATAAAGTGTATTTTTATTTTGTGTAATTCTAAAGTGTTTTGAATTGTTTCGTTTTTGAATTCGCTTCCGTTATCTAATGTTATTGCTTCGGGTGTTCCGTAAAATGTAAAATAGTGTAGAAATCCTTGAGTTACGTCTATACTATTTTTAGAAGTAATTGGTATTGCTTGTCCTATTTTCGTAAATGCGTCCACGATTGTTAGGTAACTTTGTGCTTCTACTACTAGAGTATCTGCATGTAATTTCTGGAAAGGTTTGTCTGGTGTTTTAGTTAACATTAAGGGTATCTTTGGGGGTTTTCTGTCATATTTGGCTTTATCACATAATTCGCATTGATTGATAAGGTCGGTCGTTAATTCTTTCATGTCCTTGAAATAGTAGCGTCTCATAATTTGTTTTAGGGTCTCGTTTATTCCTCGATGGTTGGTCTTTCCTTCGTGCTGGTTTCTTATTACGTCATTTATTTCGTCAGGGTCATCTAATGTTATTAATTTTCTCGTGCATCTTATAAGTTCGGGGCCAGAATTGTTAAATAGTTTTACATATATTTCTGAAAATCGTTTGTACAAGTTTTCCGTGTTAAAATAAAAGTAAAATCGTTTTTTCTCGGGGGTGTATTCCTTTAATATTTCAATTATTTGTGATTCATTGTCGTCTTTAGTTATTTGAACTTGGTAAATTTTCTTATTATCCACTTTCGTGTATTTAACAGGGTTGGGGTTGTTTAAAACTTCTGTGATTATGAATTGATTGGGTTTCATGTCAAAAGCTTCGTTTAAAATTTTTATTGCGGTTTCCGGTTCGTCATTTTGTGTTGAATGTATAGTTTCCATTTCTTCTGGGTCTTCTCTGACTTCGGTTTCGTCTACGTTTCCTGCTAATGATTCTGTCTCAAGTGCGTTAAGTTGGATTCTACTTAAGGCGTCTGCATTATTGTTGTAAATTCCCTTTTTGTATATGATCTCATAATCATATTCTTCTAGTCTGATTCTCCATCTTTGTAATTTCGAGTTAGGTTCTTTGAGTTTGCATAGCCATACTAATGGTCTATGATCGGTATATATATAGAATTTCCGTCCGTATAGGTACGGTTTGAAATATTTTGTTGCCCAAATTATGGCTAACAATTCTTTCTCTATCGTACTGTATCGTTGCTCTGTTTCATTGAGGGTTCTTGATGCGTAACTGATAGGTTTGTCGTTACCTACTGTTCCTTGGCTTAATACTGCGCCTAAGGCTACATTTGATGCGTCTGTTGTTAAAATGAATGGTTTCGAAAAGTCTGGGTATTCTAATACGGGGTGATTGGTTAAAATGCTTTTAATTTTATCTACTGCTTTTATGAATTCTGGGGTATGTACAATTTTGTTTCCTTTCTTTAAACAATTGGTTAGGGGCTTTGTTATTTGAGCATAGCCTTTTATAAATTTTCGGTAATATCCGCTAAGGCCTAAAAATCCTTTAATTTCTTTATTCGTTTTGGGTATAGGGTAATTTAATACAGCGTTTGTTTTATCGGGGTTTGGCATCACTCCTTGGGGTGTTATTACGTGTCCTAAAAAGGTTACTTCTTTCTGTAGAAATTCGCTTTTGTCTTGTTGTACTTTAAATTTTGCGGTTCTTAATCTTTCGAATACTTCTCGTAATCTTTCTATGTGTTCCACTAATGATGTTGAATACACTATTATATCGTCTAGGTACACAAGGCATTTTTCGTTGTGTATCCCTCGTAGTATGTTATCCATTACTCGTTGAAAAGTTGCGGGTGCGTTCTTCAGTCCAACTGGCATCCGTTTATACTCGTAGTGTCCTCTAGGTGTGCTAAAGGCTGTTTTCTGTGTATCTCCTTCTTCCATTTCTACTTGATGGTATCCTGATGCTAAGTCTAGCGTCGAAAAGTATTGGCATTTGCCTAACTTGTCTAATATTTCTGTGATATTCGGTAACGGGTATTTATCGTCTACCGTTTTTTCGTTTAATTTGCGGTAATCTATTACCATTCTGTATTTCCGTTTTCCTGATGCGTCTAGTTTCTTTGGTACTATTAGTAAGGGGCTGCTCCATGGTGAATTGGAGTGTTGTATAATATCTTGATCTAATAGATCGGTTACTTGTCTGTCAGCTTCTTCCTGACTTGCCTGGGGTAATCTGTATGCTTTGGTGAATAGGGGTTTGTTATCCGTTAGCTCAATGTTGTGTTTAACTGTATTTGTAAACGTTAGGGGTATTCCTTCGCAATGGAATATATCGCGGTATTCATAACATAATTTTTGTATTGCGTTTTGTTCTTCGTGATTTATGTCGCGGTTAAATCGGATGTTATTTAAATTTTGTTTTAACATTTCGTCATTTTCTACGGGGTTATAATTTTCGTTTGGGGATTCATCTATTTCCATTTCGTCAAAGTTTAATTCTTCTACGTTTATCGGGTTTGTTAAAGATATTTCTACGGGGTAATCATTTGAGTTTATTATTGTTGTTGTGGCGTAATTATTTTTGATTTCCACTAATGCGGTTGGGGTTTCTACTCCTTGTTGAAAGGTTATGTGGTTTATTATTCCTAAGTTTTTATTCGAATCTACGGGGATTCTTATTTTTTTTCCGTTCGGGGTTCTAATGTATATTTTTCGTCTATTTGGGTATTTTGAAATTTAATGGGGATTCGTCCATACTTGGTTCTTAATAATCGGTTTTTGATATCTATATTGGCTCCTAGTTTTCTTAGAAGGTCCATTCCTAATAGTCCGTCATATTTGTCATTGAATTCAAATATGCAGAATTTATGTTTCATCTTTACGTTAAAGGTTTTTGGTAAAGGTATGTTTGCTACGAATTGGTGTATGGTTGTTTGATGGGCGGTTTTAATTTTAAAGGGTTCTCTCTCTACGTAGTTTAGATAATGTTTTTTTACTGTTCGCGGGCTTATTAATGTTTTAGAAGATCCGGTATCGATTAGTAATTTAAACTCAGCGTGGGGTATTTCGATATAGGGTAATACAAGGTGATTCATATTATTTAGATTTATTACGTTAGGTCGTTTATAAAATGGTCCATGTGAAAATTTGAACATGTGTTCTCTTCGTCGTCTTCCTCGTAATTTTCGTGTGATTCTTCGCGTTCATAATGGTTTGATTGATTTTGTTCGTTATTCGTACACGGTTGATTATTATTCTGTTCGTCTTCATACTCTTCTACTTCCTGATGAAATAGCTCTTCTGAAGTGAAAGTGCGTTTTTGATTAGGGTTTGGTCTTATGTGCGTTATTTTTGTGTTAGGTCTGGTGTTACCAGATGAGGTATCCATTGGTGTAGGTTTGTAATAATTATTTGAATTATTAGTGTTTATCATCGGTGAGTTTCTGTTAGGATTCGCGTTAAATGCTGGTCTTTGTTGATTTATACTTTGGTTAAATCTCGGTTGAAATGCGGATCTTGAAAAGTTCGAGTTAAATGTTGGTTGAAAGGTGGGTTTTGAAAAGTTCGGGTAAAATGTTGGTTTTGAGAATTGTTTGTATTGGTTATTAAAGTTTGAATTATTAAATTGTGGATTATTTGTTCGCGTTTGGTTTGTTTGTGCATTGAATGAGTTAAATTTTTGTTGTGGATTTATTTGTCTTGCGGGTTGTATAGTTTTCATTGGCGTATAGCTTTTATTCGCGTTGGGGTTATATAATCGGTTTCTATAGTACGTTACATTTTCTTCTTCGATTATTATATTCATTGCTTGTTCTAAGTTTTGGG
Source organism: Platerodrilus igneus (assembly GCA_036346225.1). Lineage (NCBI taxonomy): Eukaryota > Metazoa > Arthropoda > Insecta > Coleoptera > Lycidae > Platerodrilus > Platerodrilus igneus. The sequence continues at coordinate 18,567,605 of JARFIW010001469.1, forward strand.
GATGTTGAAATCTAATTTTGTCTGAAAGTGTTTCGGGTAGTGCATTTAGATAGGTATCTAATGCCATCTCGTCGTACATTTTAGTTTTTATTAGTCTTACGTTTGGGTCGGTTTCTTCGATTTTGAGTTTTGTCAAGATTAAACTTCTTACATCTTGGCATCTCATTCCAAATTGATAGGGTGACTGGTTGTGTTCCATACTCAGTCCGGTTAAGTCTCTTATTAAACATTTTAAGTTCCGTTGATCGCCGAAATATGAAATTAATATCCGTTTAAAGCTTTCCCACTCGTCTACGTCTTCTCGGCTGGCAATTAGCGTTAGTGCCCTTCCGGTTAATTTACTGGTTATAAGGCGGATAAGAAGAGTGTTTCTGTCGTTATCGCCTGGCTTATAAAAGGTCTTTAAAAATATTTTGCTTGCCGAAATGTAATTACTGAGTAAGCAAGTATTATTTCCGTCAAAGCTGGGGATCATTTCGAGATACAACTTCATTTCATTAGTCATCTTGGCTGGGGTAATATTTGGGTAATTTTAAAAAAGTAAAAAAAATTTATTATTATTTTTTTTTTTTTTTTAATTTGGATTTATTTCGTAGATTTTGCTGTTATTTAATGAGTTTTACGCTTGGTATTAGTTTGGTTGAGTTTACTTTTGATTTGCCGATTTTTAATTTTAATTTCTGAAGTTTGGATGGGCTGGGTTAGTTTTGTGGTAATTTATCGGGTGTGAATGTTTTGCGTTATTTGAATCAGTTATTACTTTGCTAATGTTTTATTATGTCGATTTTATTTAGATGCGTATTAATTCTCTCGTTGGTTTATGCGATTGTAAGGTGTCTGTAATGCTTACAATGTTGTTATCTGCTGTTGTAGGATGTTCTTAGTCACTTAGTTGCATTTGCGTCTCTATTATAAGTTATATTTAATTTTTGCGTGGGTGTAAATTATTACTCGCAGTGTTTTTATACTGAATTTTTGCGTCTTTAATTTATTGCAGTAAAATTTTCAGGTTTAATATGCGTTTTAATACCGTACTTATTTATTCTCTTCCTGAGTTGGTTTTAGTTTTATACTTGAATAAAGTTTCTGATCGTAATTTTATACTGTTTTTAATTTAACAATGCTGAAAGGTTTCGCGATGTATTTAAATAGCTTTTGATGTGATTTATTATTAGATTTTTTTATGCGTATTTATTCAAGGTTAGTTTCTATTCACTTTGATGAAGTATGATGAGATATTACGTTCAATTTGAATTCGCGCTTTGTTAATTCTCGTATTAAGATGTGGTTTTTAATTAATAGAATGCGATTTTTCTATTTATGGATGGTACTTGCGTTTGAATCGTGGTGTTATAAGGTTTTGATTTTTTAATTGCTCGTTTTGCTTTCGCGTTTTTTCTTGGTGTATTTGAATTATTTTGTGCGTCAGTTAATTCTTTTATTGGGATTAGAAGTTTTAAAATTTGTTGCGCCAGTTAAAATTTAATTAGAAATTCTAAAAATTTCTTGCGTTAGTTAGGTTTTGATTCAAAAATTCTAAAAATTTTGGTGTCAGTTAAAGTTGTCGAGTTAGGGGTTTTTTAAAAATTTTTTCGCGCCAGTTAAGATTTGATTCCGCAATCTTAAGAGGTTTGATTTTGTTTCTAAGAATTTTTTTTACGTTAGTTAAAACGTGATCTAGTCTCCTGCGCTTTGCGACTTTTTTAATAATTGTCTCTGGTTTTTGTTTCAGAATAATTTTTCTCAGTTCTTAGTCTCAGAATTTTTTGTTGTCTCAAGTTTTCATAAGTTTTTCATATATACAAATCAAATAATAATAAAATTTCAATAAAGGCTTGAAGATAATCTCTAGCAACTGCTAAGTCGATTATTTTCAACAATTGGCATAAAATATTTGTAACAATAGTTAACATATACATAAATAAATCATAAATCATAAAACTAGCAAATATCAATTGTCTTTGTTAATAATAAAATAAATTTCAATTGGTTTAGGAAAATGAACTTACACTAGTTGCTTGGTTGCTTTCATTGATTTGTTTTCTTGTTTCTGTTTTTTTCTTTTTGGTTTCTTGGATTTGATCTATTCTTGTATCGCCTCCAATTTTTCTTTTGTTGAATTTGAACTATGCTTGTTTCTCCTTCAACTGCTGGATTCGAACGATGCGTGTTTCTTCTCCAGTTTTTGTTCTGCCAAAATCGGAATTGAAATTCCCGGACCACCAGTTCCTCGAAGTTGGATTCGCTAGTGCCCTTTTGACATCCGTTACGACTGCGCCAGTTAACGTTCGTGGTTTCGAGCGGTCCTTTTTAAAAAGACTTCTTTGAACATTAACACATTTATTTGGTTTAATACAGAATTTAATTATGGAATTTTTACAAACATGAATTATACATCTAAGTCGAAATACTTTAATTAATTTGTACAGTGAGTTACCAGTGAACTGCAAGGTTAAAGCTGAACGTCTGATGAACTGACTAGGAGTGGAGCTCCTGGTCCTTATATAACTTTCTCCCCCTCACATTTCTGTGGGAACCTGCGGACGTAATGTCCGCTTACACTTTGTAATACTTATTTGCTATCTTAAAAGCTATTCATAAATTACATTGTTGCAGGCTTATTCTGCGTAATCACGGTACGTGACATCCGTCGACCGTCTGTGACCTGACTTTTGCAGTGTCACTTATCCTTGTGCTACTTTGTAGCGTTTCCACTCGTGGGAACTGAAATCATCATAATATAATGTAATTAAAATGTTGCAACGACATTGTTGCACTGTCTTAACATTTCTTAGTTTCCTAATATTTCCTAATATGGATATTAGTTTTATATATATATACATATATATATATATATATATATATATATATATATATAAAATACTCATATTTAGACCAGGGTAAAAAATTACATAATCACATCAAATAATTTTAATCACCGTGTATAAGGAATTTCATTAAATAATACGCTTTATTAAAACCTTGAAGCATAAATAAACTCGGTCGTTTCAGTAAAAATAAGAAATTTAAATTATTTATAAGACGCGTTATATCAATAGAAACAGTATTAAAATGCTCTGCGTGTAATTTATATATTCCTAATAAAGAAACAAAGGAAATTACGTGAAAATTTTATATTGATTGACCCTATTTTAAGTAACCGGTATTAAACAAAGTGTACACATAATAATTAATATTTAAGTTGTATTCGCTAAAATGAAAGGATAGAAATCAATTTAATTGGAGTTAATTAAACCGTTAGTAACATATAATACCTATAGAAACTTGTAAAAACCCAATAATGCAAATCCTAGAAGCGTTAGTTAGAAGTAGGATGTTTTTTAAAAGGCAATTTCAGTTTAATTTGTGTAGATAAACATGTCGAGTCTAAGAATATTGGAAACGGTCAGATGCTTTAGCACTAAATACAAAACAGGGTTTATTTAAAAAGCTCTGAGAATTAATATTATTTTGAACACCTGCGTAGTTTAAATATCACATACGGCGAAAATTTTGTAGATAATTAATGTTTCAAAGAATCTTGGGGAAAACGTCGCATAATAGTTACGAGAATTGCTAAAGCTGGGTTATTTCACACTCCATGTGGACTAAAATAATCGATAATAAAGAATATCAATTTGCACCAATACGAACAGGTTAGAGAAGGAAAGAGAAAATGCGTCAAGCAATGACACATATTGTAAAAGGCGGGATTTAAGCAACGTCACGAGGGTCACAATTGGTTGAAAATAGGATGCAAATATCAGAGGTAGAACAACAATTTCTGTACAAAATTAATTAGTTTTTCTCAGACATGCTTGCGTGTCGTGTGGAAATTTTCTGATATTTAAATGGGGCGAGTGAAAATTCGTAAAAAACGACGTGCGAGCGACAGACTGGGAACATGGCATGAGAAATTCTTTAGAATTACCCGTTTTGGGGAACAGACCGACAGACAGGCTTTTTGCTATATATACGGAGGTGAATATAAACAGGCCCTCTTAGACTCTTAGACTTTTGACGATTCGATGCGTTAAAAGCTCGTACATACGCGACTTGATTGAAGATGTTAAACCGTGCATTTTAGTTTGATTAAATAATTTAAAGTTTGCTCGTATATTTTAGTGATTCAAAATAGCTTGTTAGTTACGTGCTAACATGAATGGACTTCAGTGCACTTAGATACAAGGTAATAAAATTTAGTTTCACTGTACCAATTAGCAAAATTTACAACGACAAATGTATACACAAAAGTAGGCAGTTTTGGCGTATATTGGTGACAGACGCATGAATTTCTTTGCTATTTTTCGGGGGTGTTAATAATTAAATGGTTCAAATACGTGTCTGGATCCATGAAACAAGGGTCAGATAAACACAGATGAGTTCCGGAAAAGCCCAGAAACAACTTTAAAAAAAATGGTGATGGAGAAAATTTTAAAAGCGTAGAGAATCAGAAGCCGTAAATATAATCCTGTTGAATGGTGTGATTAACTAAAGAAACGATACTTTGAAGCTACGAGGACAGTAACCTTCAGGTAAATTATACTATTTTGTTTGACATTTTTGTGTGTATTGAATGACTTTGTAATTGATTTACTTTAAATGGACATTAGTGAAATTGTACTAACCATAAAAGTTTAATTTTAAGATGAAATTTGCTTGTTTAAGTAAAAAGGGGTATTTTGTTTTGATGTTTGGGAATATGATGAAAATTTGGGTATGTCTTTGAGCTCAATTAGACGAACCTGGTTAATTAACGTAAAGGGTGGTAGATGCTCCTTTATACTCAGACTCCGGTCTGCTTATATTGTTATATTAATTACTAGGCATCCAACAAGGACTTTAATTCTGGATGCACATTAAAATGATAATAAAATTAATCTTGAAATTTATTTTTTGAAAACTGAATTTTATGCTGAAATTTAATTTGAAAATTTAATGTATTCTGAATATTGATGTAAATAGAGTTAACGTTGATGTTTGTGGTAGGAATGTGTTGTTTAATTTTATGAATGAGGAGGTTTATAAAATTAGGTGAGCAGCCGAGGCGAAAACAGGATCACAGCCGTTTATGACGTCCAATCGGTGGGACTAGAGAATTTTTGTTGAAAAGGACCCAGTTCCCGGTACAAAGGAGCATATCACAGCAGTATTTTTGGCGACCACAACGTGAGGGCTCGAATTCCAAATAAAATTTTTGTTATTTTATTCCAGGAAACTGGCGATCTGAGAGAGAGTTTCTGTTTGTGGATAAATTTAAGAGTATTTTAGAGTGTGTGAGAGTGATTTGAACGTATGCAGAGAAAGGAGTGGTTAAGGAGTCAAGGAGTGGAAATTGGAAGTGACGATAGTGCATTGTGTGGGAAAAATTCGAAAATGGAAGAAGCTGGAGGCAGTAGAGATCAGTCGAGGACGGAATCAGGAGAAACAGGAAATGAGTTAATGATGAGAATGTTAGAGGAAATGCGATTAGCTAGGGAAGAATCGAATAGAGCGAGAGAGGACTCAAATCGAAAATTTGACCGAATGAATGAGACATTAACAGGAGTTAGGGAAACCCTAAGTGAGAAAATAGACAAGACGAATAAAGAAGTTTCAGAATTTAAAAATAGTCTTACCGTAAAGATGGGGGAAGTAGAAAATAGGGTAGATAAAAATGAGCGTGACATTACAGGTCTTCGACAGGAAATGGGACATTTAAGGTCCGAAGTACGCATTTTCTGTGAAGAAGAAATAAACGTAAAAATTACTGAAGTAACGGACTCATGTAGGGATCAGTTAGGCAGGGTAGAACGCGAAGTTAGTAGTATCAAATACAACATGTCAAATTTAACGGGGGATGGTCCCAGATTTTCTACAGGTGGCGTATCATTAGACCAACACATGAAGTTTTATGGCGATAACAGGGTAAATCCACAAATTTTTATTAATAGTGTAAGAAATCTAGTGGGAAATTTATTTGACGAACAGACTAAAATGAATACGATAAAGGCTTTATTAAAGGACAACGCGGAAGCATGGTACAATTTAGTAGGACAGGACATAGACACGTATCAGGACTTTGAAAACAAATTTTACAACATTACTGGAGTGATCACAAACAGGATCAGATTAGGGACGACTTGATTACAGGAAAATTTAAGTGAGAGTTTGCAGGTTCTAGGGAGCAATATGCCATCCGCAAATACAGTGTGGCCAAACAACTGAATCCACCATTGACGGACAGACAGATTATCAAGTACCTATCACGACATTTTGAACTGGAAATTAGACAACACGTGGCCTTACAAAACATCACAGAACGGGAGACATTTTTAGAGTATTTGCAGAGATATGACGATGTATGTGTAGGACGGACAAGAGAGATACGAGAACGAAACGTTAACACAGTTAGGTTTGACAACAGGACACCGAATTATCCGAGACGGCCTGACTACAACAGAAATTTTCGACCGAATTGGGAACGACGAGGACAGGAATACAGGAGCAATAGTGCGACTAGGGGACCGACGCCAAGACCTAGTTACACGCGACAGAACAGTTTACCGGAAGTAAACAGGACTGTGACCAGCACGCCGAATAGAGACAGGGACACGGATATTAACACGAGGAGGACGTACGCACAGGTTGTAGAAGGACAACCAGGACCAAGCCGGAAAACAGGATGAGACAGGATTTTTAGAACGTGACAGACCACTAGATTTCTGTGTAAATGTATACGAACATCCACGTGAATTTTTCAAAATTGAGGAGGAAGTAGAGCCAGAAACTGAGGAAAAATTATGTTTGCCAATTATTAATTTAGAAATTTTGAGAATAATGTAGAAGTATTACTTGATACAGGGGCAGAGGCGAGTTTAATATCGGAGGAATTCGTCAGCAAAATTAGGGATAAGGTTTGTGATAGAATTATGCCTATAAAGCGTAGTCATTTAGTAGCTCCAAATAAAAAGAAGTTTGCTGTAGTAAATAGTGTTGTGGTGCTTAGGATAGATATAGGAGGTTTAAGCTGTGAACAGGAGTTTGTAATTGTACCTGGACTGAAGTTTCAGAGCATTTTAGGTGTTGACTGTATGATGAAGTTAGGGGTTTTGATAGAAATGGAAAGGAAGGTAGTAAGGATTAAAGATAGGGTAGTGCCATGGAAGGGCAGTTATGAAGTCACAGAGGATGACACGGGGTTTAGTATTAATGTAGTAGAGGTAGAGGATGATGAAGGTAAACAGATCAACACAATAAGATGTCCAGAGGATAGAATAGTAGAGGTTCAAGCTTTAGTACAAAAACATGCAGAATTAGTAGGGGTAGAAGCAACAGCAGCAGATTGGGAGCAAGTGAGGCCGAATTATTTGTGACGAGGTTAATTGGCAATTTTGTTTTTAATAAAGTAGATTTAAGGAATTCATTCTGGCGGATTCCATTACATAAGAATTCTAGAAGGTACATAGGATTTTCCATAGAGGGAAAAATCGATAATTGTAAAGTAGTATCGTTTGGTTTGTCGAGAGAAAAGAAAATAATAATAAATAAGAAACAGACATGTGTAGAGACTGAAGAAGAAGCAATATTTAAGAGTCAGGATAATAGGGATGATAAGTTTATTTTATGTGAGATAATAGGGATGATGAGTATAGATATAGAAGGAGGAGAAATAGGGATGAAGAGTATTAGGTTGGTAAGAAGAAAGACTTGGAGGGTCAAGAAGAGAGTTAGATTTAAATAGAATAAGGGATAGCATAGGTGTATATAAAAGAGTAGAAGTAAGTGTTTATAGAAAATAAAGCTAGGTATAAGATAAATATGGGAGATAATTAGGAATAGGTTTAGGATGAGAATAAAGAGTAAAGGTAGGAAGAAAATAAGATAGGTTAAGTATAGATATTTCATATAAGATTAGTGGAGAGTTAGGAATAAAGTTAGAAATAGGATAGGTATATAGGATTAGGTAGGGGGAAGTAAAGTATAGTGAAGATTAGTTAAAAGTTAGGGATAGGATAGGTATATAGGATGTATATAGGATTAGATGGATAAGTAGGATGAAGTTAGGGATAATTTCAGTTTAAAAGATTAGGTGAGAGTTAGGAATAGGATAGGGATATAGGATAGGTGTAAATATTTTTTTGAATTGGAGACAAAGTAAATAAGTTAGCTAGATAAGGGGAGAGCGATAGGCAATTTGTTTTGTAATTTTTTTTTGTCTAAATGCTTTATATTTGCATTCAAATAAGTGGGATTATTTGTATTCAAATAGGGGGAAAATACTCATATTTAGACCAGGGTAGAAAATTAAATAATCACATCAAATAATTTTAATCACCGTGTATAAGGAATTTCATTAAATAATACGCTTTATTAAAACCTTGAAGCATAAATAAACTCGGTCGTTTCAGTAAAAATAAGAAATTTAAATTATTTATAAGACGCGTTATATCAATAGAAACAGTATTAAAATGCTCTGCGTGTAATTTATATATTCCTAATAAAGAAACAAAGGAAATTACGTGAAAATTTTATATTGATTGACCCTATTTTAAGTAACCGGTATTAAACAAAGTGTACACATAATAATTAATATTTAAGTTGTATTCGCTAAAAATGAAAGGATAGAAATCAATTTAATTGGAGTTAATTAAACCGTTAGTAACATATAATACCTATAGAAACTTGTAAAAACCCAATAATGCAAATCCTAGAAGCGTTAGTTAGAAGTAGGATGTTTTTTAAAAGGCAATTTCAGTTTAATTTGTGTAGATAAACATGTCGAGTCTAAGAATATTGGAAACGGTCAGATGCTTTAGCACTAAATACAAAACAGGGTTTATTTAAAAAGCTCTGAGAATTAATATTATTTTGAACACCTGCGTAGTTTAAATATCACATACGGCGAAAATTTTGTAGATAATTAATGTTTCAAAGAATCTTGGGGAAAACGTCGCATAATAGTTACGAGAATTGCTAAAGCTGGGTTATTTCACACTCCATGTGGACTAAAATAATCGATAATAAAGAATATCAATTTGCACCAATACGAACAGGTTAGAGAAGGAAGAGAAAATGCGTCAAGCAAAACACATATTGTAAAAGGCGGGATTTAAGCAACGTCACGAGGGTCACAATTGGTTGAAAATAGGATGCAAATATCAGAGGTAGAACAACAATTTCTGTACAAAATTAATTAGTTTTTCTCAGACATGTTTGCGTGCCGTGTGGAAATTTTCTGAGATTTAAATGGGGCGAGTGAAAATTCGTAAAAAACGACGTGCGAGCGACAGACTGGGAACATGGCATGAGAAATTCTTTAGAATTACCCGTTTTGGGGAACAGACCGACAGACAGGCTTTTTGCTATATATACGGAGGTGAATATAAACAGGCCCTCTTAGACTCTTAGACTTTTGACGATTCGATGCGTTAAAAGCTCGTACATACGCGACTTGATTGAAGATGTTAAACCGTGCATTTTAGTTTGATTAAATAATTTAAAGTTTGCTCGTATATTTTAGTGATTCAAAATAGCTTGTTAGTTACGTGCTAACATGAATGGACTTCAGTGCACTTAGATACAAGGTAATAAAATTTAGTTTCACTGTACCAATTAGCAAAATTTACAACGACAAATGTATACACAAAAGTAGGCAGTTTTGGCGTATATTGGTGACAGACGCATGAATTTCTTTGCTATTTTTCGGGGGGTGTTAATAATTAAATGGTTCAAATACGTGTCTGGATCCATGAAACAAGGGTCAGATAAACACAGATGAGTTCCGGAAAAGCCCAGAAACAACTTTAAAAAAAATGATGATGGAGAAAATTTTAAAAGCGTAGAGAATCAGAAGCCGTAAAGATAATCCTGTTGAATGGTGTGATTAACTAAAGAAACGATACTTTGAAGCTACGAGGACAGTAACCTTCAGGTAAATTATACTATTTTGTTTGACATTTTGTGTGTATTGAATGACTTTGTAATTGATTTACTTTAAATGGACATTAGTGAAATTGTACTAACCATAAAAGTTTAATTTTAAGATGAAATTTGCTTGTTTAAGTAAAAGGGTATTTTGTTTTGATGTTTGGGAATATGATGAAAATTTGGGTATGTCTTTGAGCTCAATTAGACGAACCTGGTTAATTAACGTAAAGGGGTGGTAGATGCTCCCTTTATACTCAGACTCCGGTCTGCTTATATTGTTATATTAATTACTAGGCATCCAACAAGGACTTTAATTCTGGATGCACATTAAAATGATAATAAAATTAATCTTGAAATTTATTTTTTGAAAACTGAATTTTATGCTGAAATTTAATTTGAAAATTTAATGTATTCTGAATATTGATGTAAATAGAGTTAACGTTGATGTTTGTGGTAGGAATGTGTTGTTTAATTTTATGAATGAGGAGGTTTATAAAATTAGGTGAGCAGCCGAGGCGAAAACAGGATCACAGCAGTTTATGATGCATCAATCGGTGGGACTAGAATTTTTTTGTTGAAAGGACCCAGTTCCCGCATTTAAAGGAGATTATCACAGCAATATATATATATATATATATATATATATATATATATATATATATATATAGATGGGGGTTACTATAACTCCCGTTACTATAAAATTTTGATTGTTTTTTTTCATAACAGGTGCGTAAACGTGCGCAAAATCTTGTAACCCTTTCAATTTTAATACAGTTTATGCGTCATCACTACCATAGGTAATAAATGCAACAATGTTCATCCGTACGGAACTGCATGTATTTCTAAAAGTTTTTTAAAATAAGATTACTTACTGCTTCCTCAGGCGAGGATATTTTCTACTAAGGTAATCCATCAAAGACCAGGCACTTATGTTTAAGTCGTTGCAGGTAAAAAAAGATCCGGTGGGGTTGTTAAATGTGTTCTCGATTCGCTACTCGACTTTGGCGATACTAGGTCGGTACCTATCACTAATTTCACGTTTACTATCGCATTTTGAAACTTCGTTCTAGTGTTATAACCGGATTTCAATGTAAAGTACCTTCTGCTTTTGCTTATTAGCTTTCCTCAATGTACTCTGCACATGACCGATGTGTTCGCGTATCAAATTAAATTCACTCTCGTCTCCTGCCAACCAGTTTTATAAGTTCAAGCCATCTTAGGTCGCTAAACAATTCTTGCCTAGTTATGCCTTTAAAGTGTTCCATTTTCGAGGTTTTTGTGCATTCCATCCTCCCAATGTCATATTTTTAGCACGTCAACTCTGTGACTGTAGCACGCACCCATGTAACCCATTACTTCTTCACGCGGTTTCTACGTCTACTACTAATAGGTTTGCGTCATACTTTCTATTTACAATACATTTTATGGTTGCTTTTATGGATATTACGTTTTTTTGTGTATCAGTCTTGTGGTTAAAATGTAAGTATCGTGCTGAATAACACGTGTGCTTGGTTTTTATGGTTTTGTGTTTTTGATGACTGGGCCGCTACGCGTTAGTGTATATCATTATACTACATTATCGCTTTCTCATTGTTATATATTTCATTAAACCCGTATGAAGCTGTAAAAATACCTCTAATGTAAATAAGCGGTTATTTCCCGTTCCTGTTTATTTTAATTTACTACAAAAAGATGTAAAGTAAAAATATTTATCAACATTTTTATGAAATTTCTTAATGTACCGGGTATTTTCTATTGCTTTGCCACTCCTAATTTAATACAACATTGAAATAGCAACATTATTGAATGTAAACTACCGAAGCTTGATAAATTCTACAAGGTGTGTCCTTAATAAAAAATCTTATCTGGCAACCAAACTAATAAATACATTCCTAATACATTGTATTTACTTATGTAACGCGCCAGCATTACAATGTACGCAGCTGAAGGTAATTGAGCCTAGGGTAAAAAACATAAAAAACAAAAGGAAGGTAATAATTTCCTTAAATGAGGAGCTGAAGTTTTTACGTCACTTCGGTGACGTCTCAATAATCAAAAACAAATTGCAACTGAAAATAACAATTCTGAAACAGCATAAACTTAAAGCTAAATACACAGAGCTGCCACTATAAACAATTCTCAAACAATACAATATTAGTAATAAGTATCAAGTCACATACAGTTAATCTTGATTAGGTTTAGAGGCCTGAGATATATAGTAATATTTTCTTTGCCCGTTTATTTCCTTTCTTGTATTTGAGTGCTGGACTCCCCGATTTAGTCTTCACCAATTATGTCTTCTTCTAATTGTGTCTTCTCGAATTCGACTTCTCTAGGACGTGTGGTACGCAAAGTTACTACTTTACTCATTTACGTGTAATATTCGATTGCCCAAGAATTTATCTGGTTAGTCGACTCTGCTATTTTTTTGTGTTCCTTTATTCTCAGATCGGAAGTCAGAAGTTTTCTTTTTCAGATTATAAGTTGTACAAAATTGTATATAGAGGTGTATCCAAGCACTATATAAAAAAGAATCTTCACAAATACTACTCAATTATTAATTTTTTGTCTTTTTTGGGAGGGGCTGTGTAACGTAGTCGAATTTAAAGTATAACTAAATACGCAAAGTTCTTATTGTAAATTATATCGCGTTGCATTTCTTCCCTATGAGGAATATTTAATTCTATCCAGTTTGTATTTTTAGAATAGATTCGTTCAATAAATTGGTAGCCCGTGCATTTTGTGTTGCATATAATTAGGCAGAGTTTTTTCCTTATTATAACGCTTGTTAGTTAAGTATCACTATCATAAGCGCGACATATCCGTGCGTTTAAGACAAGTCAGGTTTTAAGGGAGGAACGCACAAATCAGTTATAGGAGACAGAAAGATGGCCGTGAGAGAGTCTTTCTGAAAAAAGCGCATAGGTCTAGTCATTTAGAACTGGACGATGTAATTGATAATGGAGGTTCCCGAAGCAGAGCTTGTTAATGTGTAACTGAATATACAAAAATCAAGATTGGAATTTAAGGTATTAAACAAAATTGTAAGCACCTGTTTTCGCAACGAATATGGTTGATTAACGTCTTAAAGGATTCCATTACAAGAAATTCAAATTGGGGCTTTGCTGCCATAACATGTATCATCGTGCTTTCGTTCGTTTCGGTTTATGATACGTTAAAATTCACTTTGTTTGGACTTTCAAGGGGTGAGTAGACCTTTGTGCATGACTGTGAACCAGCTTTTGTTTAAATTTATTCACTCAATTGTAAGGTTATAATTACTGTTCGAATTTGAATTTATATTAAGATTACGTATAATATTAATAAAATTGGGATCATATAGTTTTATATAAAAATATGCTTTAAAATGTTGTTGTACGAAGATAGCAGTTGCTTTCAATTTAGTCCGTATAACTGACCAAAAGCAAATTTTATAGTAGTCACATGTCTGTTTTGTGAACTTTTTATTACCTCAGATAAATATGATCATCATATGGATCTCGTAAAATTAATTGTTTCTTTATAAAAACAGCTGTTATATGAAATTATAGAATGCAATAACACCTATTTTAATTTCTAATTTAAAGAAAGTTGAAATTTTTGCAAACATTGTCAAATGCTTATAACAGATCTAATACAAGATATTTTTTATAAATTTTGTTAAATTAAAAATAATTAAACGTTGATCTTGAACCTTTAAAGTCATTTTACAAAACCTTTTGAATGTTATATCAATTTGAAAATTATGATGTATTTGTTTAAATATCGAATTACTTTTTTTGTAAATAAGTTTATAAAATATTACATGAATTATAAATTACAAGCACAAAATTTAATTGGATCTTTAAGTGTTTTATTTGGCTTATTTTTTTATCAAAAAAATATAGAGAAAGTTCATAGAGCTGTCTACAACAACTAGTGTCATACAAAGGATACCTAAGGATAAAACAATGTGATCAATAGTACCTTATGAAAATTTGAAACTTTTTATACATAAATTTGTTTGAATATTTTATTTAGATAAATCGTGAGGCACAAAATTTCTCTCTCGTATTATATTTAACGATATAATTTTATTTTATCTTTGTTGGTACAATTGTTTGCTATGTGTTGTAACTGGTATAGCCTTGGATTGGTATAGTTTTAATTCCTACTTGGCAACAATATCTAGACATATATATTTAAGGGTTTCTGCATCCTCCCTGCCCTATTAGTTTATTTTTAAAGATGCGCGGCGCCCTCTTCCCCATTAACATTCATTCCCTTTTTTTGTGGTTTCCATTTCAAAGTAATAAGTAAAGGCCCACGCCCATTTGCTCATACCTTCTGTAGAGACAATATGTCAAGCTAGCCGAAATACGTGTTTTTGTGGGAAATATATAACCTTTTTTTTTGTTTTAGTAATGCCTGATCAACAATAACAAGTTGTTATACAAGGCAGATTTGTAATCTGGGTTTCAACATTAGAAGCTAGTAGGCCTATCTAGAGCAATAGGTTTCCTAAGATTACATAACTATTTATTGTGAGTGACACGAATTATTTGTTGCAGGTAATAATATTTAGTACGTAGTGTTACAGATAAATATCTTGTGGTAACTTCCTCTTCAGCCTGGTATGGATGCTAGGACGGATATATCATTACACCCTACGGTCTTTTTCGGGGACCAGTCCTAGTCTGGTCCCTTACTACAGACCCTACTGATTTGGTTGAACCTGTAGTTTAGCGCTTTAGATCACTGGAACTTCCAAGCTATTCCACCCGTTCTAGTAATCTAGAACTTCGTCGAGGTGCAGGTCCTTTTCATAAGTGTGGGAATATTTAAAAAAGTCATAAATCGAACGAAAATATTTAGAAGTGTAAAATTGAAAGTAACAACAATAGCTGTAATTTTTTCGGTATATAATTAAATTGAATCATTTTTATTAAGCAATTTACAAAGGCTTTCTTAATTTGTTGTAAGAAATGCATAACAGCAACACATGTTTTCCCTGTTTGTAGTTTTAAAATATCCTCTAAGCCTGAGTTCCGTCCTAATATGTATTTTACAATAAATAGCATTCTGATTTCGTGGTTTCTAACAAAAGATTAGCCAAAGGAAAAGGAAAGGAATGTGGAACAAAAAGAATGAAGAAGCACAACTAAAATAATAAAAACGCTAGGAAACAGCACAAGATCCGAAAGAAAAACCATAATGAAAGAAAAGAAAAACAAGAAAAAATATGTGTGTATGTGAGTATGGAGTGTGTGTGTGTGTACACGAAGAGTGTGCATGTGTACGTTAGACCGGTTTAGTCGCCCCTTACCACAAGCACCGCCGCGGGACTAATCTAATCTAGACTCGCATGAGGTTGAGTGAGTATGAGGAGCTAAACGAATAAAAAAAGAAAACCAATTAGTACAAGAAAATTTTTAAAAATCAAATAACGTAAAGTCTAAAAAGCAAAAGCAGAGTCAGCACAGAAATATAGGGACGCAGAGGACATAGAATGGGGTTTAAGACGTTTGCGTAGCTAGAAGGAAAACGAAAGAAGGTTAGAGAAATCAAGGTTTTTGACGTGTCATAACTATGGGTGCGTTCTAATTTCACTGACGTACTTCTTCGAGTTCTTGATCAACATAGAATATTTTCTGCTGCTTATTTCCTTTGTTAAGCTGTTTCGTTAGTTCCCGTACCGGACCAGGGTATTGGTTGACTAGTTTTCTGTAAAACAGAAGCAACTGTTGGTGTTGTAGTTGCAACACGTGGTCGAGGATATGATGGAGATGGTGGTGGTAGTGATTGTGGTGGTTTAGGAAAGTCGTTATTCTTCATGGAAGTTTGTTTGTTTATAGTATTGATCGTAAGTGCATCAACGTTAGAAAAAGGAACAGAATCGAGTAAATCTTCACCAACGGCAGATAAAGGCACAGAAGCAACGAAAACTTCACCAACCTTAAATAAACAAACAGAAACAGGTGAAACTTCGGCAACGTTAGATAAAGGAACAGAAGCAGGTAAAACTTCATCAACAGAATCAGGTAAAACTTTAGCTATAATAGGATTTGCTTTTTCATCAACAGCAACAGGCATTATAGATACGGGTTTAGTAGCTTTAACAGTACTTTCTTTGTCAGTATTATTAATTATCGCCACTTCAACTACATCTGTTATTGCAGACACGACAGGAATTTCTTTGGTAGTATTATTTAAGGCAGTCTTTAGTTGCTACCTGTAAGTTACCAGGTTGAAATATTGGCTGGAATCGTTGCGGAGGCACAGTGTGGGGTGGAAGTGAAAACTTAGGAACCGTTTGATCACAATCGTACAGCTAAATAAAGAAGAAATTTGATTCCGATTAGAGAGTATTCGGCGAGTAGTGGCTCGATTGCCATAGAAATGAGTGGTATTGTTCGAAGGCGTATGTTTTGGTGATGGTAGGACGACCAAAAGAAAGTAAAACTAGAGACAGAAATTTGGTTCTATTACTAATAGGTTGACAGGTCGGGTAACTATCTTTGCCCGCAATAATAGCAATGGGGTACTTGCGGACGAATACAATGTGTCGACACATGACCATGTTGGTTGCAGTTGTTGCATGGTACCTAACGAGTTGAAGTAGACATATGAATAGGACCAGAAGAAGTTACAGAAGAGGTATTTGATCTAACAGTAGCCATGTTACGGTAATCCGCGCGGACAAAAGAAAAGTGAAGTACAGTAAGCAAAGGAACTGTAAGCCCGAAGTGAGCACCGCAACAAAAACAAGGAGAATCTAAAAAAAGCCGTACTAGCTAAATAAAGGAGTTTTCAAGAAAAAATTGTATTTATAAAAACCCTTAAGAAATCACCATGTTATAAAAAGAAAACCAACTCGTACAAAAAAACAATATTTATCCGACGTATCCTGGAAGATTAATATAGTATAGAAATCTACGCAAAATAAACTATTCATTCCTTAACTATCTTAATCCTAATATTTATACACAACAAATAAAAAAATTCACATGGTAGACTGTTGGCTTCAGCGTCAATCTTGCTATTTACATAAAGCAGCAATTAAAATAGTAATACTAACCATATACTTACACATTGTTCACAAATAATGCTGGATTGGCAATTACAAGAAAAGAAAATAACAATGGTAAATTACAGTAGCACAGAAATAAACTTGCTACGGGTCAAAATGCATTCCTCTTCGTGGCTGAAAAAAAAATGAACAAGTGTCACACTTTATATAGCGTATTCTAAGTTTTTATATAGTTTAAAAATTCTATTTTATAGTTCAAACCGGAACAAGAAAAGCTATATTCTTTAGTATATTCCACCAGTTTGACTGAAGTAAGTTTAATTTCAACACTCTGGTACCTCCGTTTGCGTGATGAGCAACCGTAAAGGTTTAATAAAAAAACAAGCCCAAATTCTTCTTGTTGTAGGTAATCAACGCAACTCGGATAAGAAATAGGAATCCTTGCAGCTTGGCCGTACGTTCAGTTGCAGCCTCACAACTAGTTATGGACGACATTTGCGGGATCACATGGCACAGCATTCCAAGATCTTTCCTGGAAAACCAAATACATCAAATTCAGAAGAAGTAACGGTGAACAGAGTAACTCCTTACTTTCCTTGACCAATAGCTAGCAGCAAATTATTACCTGACCCAGGTAATATGAATTAGTTGAAAGCAATTTAGCACCAATTGCCGTAAATAATTTCGTTATTGGAAAAATTCTATTTCTTAAAGCAACAGCTTCGTACAAACTAATTTCAGAATTCCATGTTATAAATATCAGTGAATTTTCATGGGAATAGCTCTAAATTCTGACCGGTACAAGTCATTAGATGGATCTAAAATAAAAGTTAAAACAATGAATCCAATGAATATGCCACATAATGGAACTCAAAACCAGCAACAATTGATAAAAGAAAACACGTAGCTAAACGATTGTATTATTGTTGAAATCGAAAAGCACGTTTTTAAACGTATCATAATCTTTAAATAAATACCTCATTTAATACTATATTGAAAGAGTAAATTAGCTATACTTACATTATTATTGTATGTACTAATAAAACTTTCCGGGTGTTGAATAAGCCATTATTTCAATTTAGAGAAAAATCGGAAACGCTTAACAACGTCGCACATGACCGTGGGTACAGCAGATAATATACAATTTTATTACATAAAACGAAAACATTTACCTATACAATGTTAGACAAATACTAATTTATTTTGAAAGGAGTTTGGTCTTGCTAATAAACATGCAAAATATTCGTGGAAACAGTACTGGATATGCAATTTTAAATTAAATATTTGCCAAAATATTTAGTTACAGAGACGGAACGTAACATAATCGAAGATTTTGTGTTTTTTTTTAAATATCTCGTAGTCGCCCCACAACTTTGGGACTACCTCAAAACTTGTTTTAACCTAGGTTTAATTTATGATTTCTACACGGTGGTCGTATATCAGAGAAGCACTTGAAAGAATTTATGCAATTGGTTTCTAGAGTATATTCTCTGTTTGTCAGAAACGTATTACTTAATGTAAAATCGTTTTAGCTAAGTTGAGGTATATCTTACTCCATTAATGTAACTGGAAATTGGGTAGTTTACTAGAATACTTGACAGATAAGAGGAGCGTACTTTAAGTGCATCAGATATGAGTTATATCATAATCGTTCGTATTAAAACCGCAGCTCCTTATATTAAGCAATTGTAAGTAAAAGTATAAAATTCCAATACGTTTAAATAGTTTAATTTTTATAACAAGTAAATTAAAAATAATATGAATGAGATTCGTCGTGATGAGTAAATGATTTCATTTCAATATCAGAAATCCTGAACCGGCTGCTTGATGTCCTCGTCAAGTAGGCTGTCCAAAATGGAGCCACTATCTAGAGAATCTGGTGAAGATGAAATGTGATGGTTATGGTTTGCTACTTCCGAAGTCAGATTACCGTTTAAATTTCTTTTTGGACTATTAGAAATTCGTAAATCCTGAGAATATAAATCACAATAAGTTTTGTCGCTTGTTTCGTAATTAGTGTCAGGAAAAGAATTTGCATCTTTGTTACACTGTGCGTAGCTTGTTATATACCGTGAAACTTGTTCTGTAGATAGAGAGTGTTCATAACTTCTCGACTGATCTTGATTACCAAGAAGATTTGAACAATTTTGACAGGTTAAGTTGCGGTAATGTAGTAGTTGTTCTTGCAAGTCGCAGATGTGATTGTTTTTTTCTTGTATTCTTGTCGTTAGCCATTCAAACGATTCGTCCTCTAGTTGTACCTTTATTTTACTACGTGGCGTGTAAATTTCATCCTTTTCAAGTTTTAGGCGTGTTATTTCAGAATCCAAGCTGATAATCAATGCTCTAAGAATGTCGCGGTCTCTATTTGCCTCCTCCAATTTCATCTGTAAATCTTCTATTAGGCAGGCCTGACTTTCATGATTGTAAATGGGCATGGTTCCACTTTCTAAATCTATATTTTGTGTATACATTAAACTATGTGCGTTTGCATTCAACTGCGTATCAACCAAGCCACTCCTTTCTTTGGCTCTTGCTTCAATCGTATTTTTTCCAATAAGTGCTGCGAAAATGTTTCTCAGGTCTAGAAAAGACTGCTCCACGAGTATAAAAGCTTGATGTAGAATATTAGATTTTTCATCCAAAATTTCTCCTTCTTCGTTTTCCGAAATTACTACATTTCCAACATCTTTTATGTAGCGGTGAAGATTGATATGTTGTTCCATTATTTTAAACCACGTTGAGGTTTTTACATCACTTTTATACTAGAATGCATTTTAAATACACTTTCTTTAAATTTAAAGCTGCCAATCCGGAACAAACATGTACAATCGATACACTGAGTTAGGAAATAAAGACAATGCTTAAAATAGGCGATAATAGAGATTTCCCTGAAGTCGATAAGATAATATTCCTCTATAGAATTCATTAACCTAACAACGTTATCTGTACTTGATATAATAGCGATTACGTTCAGAATGTCTAGAAACAATATTTGCAATAACTAATAAAAAAATTTACAAAAAACGCTAGGTTTTTAAAATAAAGATTTAATATATCCTGGAGATTTGACGGTGGCGACAGAACATAATTGGCACTACTAGGAAATCTCGCTTCTCTGTCATTTTTCAAATTTATCAAAACTTGTGGACACGTAAAAATGGTCGACATGATAAACCATGACTTACCAAGGACTTGTAGATGTATTCCTTCTTATAGTTACACGAAAATATTTTAAGTACCTGCTAGACAAATATAATACTAAACTTAACTAATACAAAGGACTGTCAAATAAAATAGGATTTAAAGTGCCTAGCGTCATCAACTTAAACCATAATTGATTGTTTTAATTTTTATAAATAGAACAATTCTAGATAGTAGATATTTATTGACGCATTTATAATACAAAATGACTAAGAATAATCAAGCAAGGAAGCAAGTACATCTAACTACTACAATCAGGCCAAAGTTTTATTTGAAGTTGTTTTACAGTTAAGGTAAAAAGGGTAAGACAAAATAAATATAAATTCTTTTGAAAACCCTACCGTTTGTTTTCATGAAGTCAAACTCATAACGAATTGTTTACTTATCACCGGAGCTGAACCAACATTTATTGTTGTTATCAGTAGGACCTGCCCTAGGAACAGAAAATCCGGGCCACTGTTTGGGACGGCAAATTTTAAAAGTGGTGTTAATTATACTCTAAAATATTCCTTTATTAACTAAATTACCAAGAAGTGTACTTTACAAAAAACTCAATGACATCACATTACTGCCATCGCTACAATTATACTACTAGAAAAACTATATATAAAGTAAAACATTACGGTTGGGCATATAAACACAATTAATTGACCAGCTTATAAGATTATAGCGTCCTCCTTTGGCACTCCTCCTCGCTAAAATCTATTAAACCTATTGGCTTCCTAAATTTAACAAATGCAATAGCAGGCAAGCATTTTGTCAAATTGTCAGGTTGTTGATTTAACGACTCTTATAAACCAATTTCCGTTCCGAAAAGACCTGCACCATGACGAAGTTTTAAATTACTAGAGTAGTGGAACGCACAGGTCCTGGGCCCTCCTCCTACCTCCTCCCCTCCTCACTCCTCGTCCTCATTCTTCCTCTTCCCTCGTTCTCACTCCCCATCCTCACTATTCCTCTTCCCTCGTCCTTACTCCTCCTCCTTCCTCCTTCCTCCTCATACCTTCCCACTTCCCATTTCTTCTAATTTCCCTGCTTCTCCTTAATCCTCCTCACTCCTCCCGAATGTTTGCTATCCACAATGCACGGACAACGCCTCTCAGCGCCTACATGTTTGCAACCCAACATACACACTCACTACATCATAAGGACCATTTTTAATTATTCCACGCAATTTCTAAAGAAAATCGGGTCTTCTGAGTGCAATTCGGATCACATCACCACTAGACTCTAAAGGCATATGATCACATAACCCGTAGAGATGCTATTTTTAACCTTAGAATTTTGGCGATAAAATAAAAAACAATATATAAATAAAAATTCATTAAACAATTTAAACATAGAATTAATCAGCAACTAATATGTGCGCCATATGTTCCACATATGTCAAGCGCCATTCTAATCACTTTTACACTAGGTGATCTGTTAATTGGTCCTGAATCCTAATTTTCTAGGCAATCAAATCCCGTTTGAATTTTTAAAATCAGGCTATGCCTTACAAATTTTTGGATGCCCGCTTAACCCTCGTACCCCAAGTTTTCGCTTTTTGATTTCATATCTAATCCAGATAAAAGTTTTTTCGACTAGTTATATTAACCTGATACAAAATCTCCCGGGCAATCTAAAACCCTCGGAATTGTTTAAATCAAACCACCCCTTACAAATTTTATTTAATTGTTTATTTAATTTTAACTCGTTTTTGATTATTTAATTTTAACTCGATTGTTAAATTCTTTTTGGTCACACGAGATATACGGTTTAACCCGGAATTTCCCAACTACCCCCTAAATTAATTTAAACCGTCCAGCCAAATTTTTAGCTAATGCATTTATAGAAATGTTATAACGTGGTATAAAATTTACCGCAATATGCAAACCAATCGATTATTTTAAAAATAACACCAAAACTTTGAAACCAACTTAAAAGATTTTTTAATACTTTTCTGCAGGATAATTTTAAGAAACCTAATAAATTTTCAAAATAAAATCAACTCTAAAAAGCTCTATAGGCAACCAATTATACATAGATTTCTATCACACCTTAAAAATCAATTTGGGTTTTTGTAGAACAATTTAAACCTTTTGAACTTAAACTTAGTAGAACACTTTAAACTTTTAATAAGGGTACATCATAATTATTATCTACAGGATAGTTACGAATAAAACAATTTAATTTTAAATAACTTCTATGTCATATTTTTGGAAGTCGCAGACTTGACTAGATTCAATGATTTACGCATTGCCGACTCATTAGTTTAAACAATACGTATCTCATTTGTTAAACGCAAACCACTTATAAGCTTATCAACGTTGTCGACTGTTGTAGTTATAATTACTAATTCAAGGTCAGTCTTTGGAAGCAAAACTTCTTTGCCCTCATACTAGTAATGTTAGTTGTATGTAGCGGAATTAAAAATTACCGTCAACCTTACTGCTCATTTTGAAAAAAAATTCCGGTAATTCCGCGTAATCGCTCCAGGCAACAATTATCGTTTACGTTTCCAGTATATATTCAAAAGAAACGCGCTGTATGCTTAGTATTTTTTCTTGCATGCCGACACGGGCAACTGCTTGAAAAATGGCAGGTAAGCACTTTTCACAGAAATTACGCTCTCGTTCGGATGAGAGGTTAAATGGAGGTCCCGTGTGTGAGTGTTGTTACGCACGTTAAAGATTCCTACCTTGCCTGAAAACTCACCCCCTGGCCAATATAGTACCTTTCGGTGGAGCATTATAAATGTAAATGCACGGTAAGTGCTTGCACAATGTAGAACCTTCGGGTGGAGCATTGGAAAATCACATGTAACGTAAGTGCTTGCAGCGGCTACGTGGCGTAGTTGCTATGCGTGTGACTACTACGCCCAAGGTCACGGGTTCGAATCCCAACAGGGTCCGCTTGAAAAATGTTAGGCTAGCATTTTTCACAAAAATACGCCCTCGTTCGGATGAGAGGTAAATGGAGGTTAAAGCACCCTACCTTGCTTGGAACAGCAAGGGTTAGGCAAAATTCAAAATTTTTTAGGTGAAAAAAACTTGCTGCCTGGCCAATGTAATACCTTCGGGTGGAGCATTGGAAAATCACATGTAAGGTAAGTGCTTGCGTTTCTAACCGTTTTTCAATTAATTCTATACGTTTAGCTGCTTTTTCTACCTGCTTATTTAAAGCAGGCTAGGTCAAGTTAGGTCAGGTTAGGTCAGGGCAGGTTAGGTCAGATTAGGTCAGGTTAGTTCAGGTTAGGCCAGGTTAGGTCAGGTTAGGTTAGGTCAGGTCAGGTCAGGTTAGGTGATCGACGCGGCGCTGACCTATCTTTGTCTTAATTTCCTACCTAAATTGTCGACGTTATTTCCACTCTTTTGATATCTTTGTCTGCCACATGTTTTCTGTCTTTTTTATTGTCCCACTATTGCCATGTTGTTTGCTACCAATTCTCCCTACATACGTGTGCCTTGAAAAATCGATACTGTCCACAAACATGTTGCACCTTTGTCCCACTTATTGGTTATTAAAATATACTCGTCTGACACGCGCTTAAAAATGTTTGTCATTTACCCACCTGTTATGTTTCATCTTGCTCTGTTACATAGTAAAGATTCTCTGTCGTAATTTTATCGATCTGTTTTTAAAATAGTCGTCTATCATTGTTAACCTTGTGTCTTTCCGTTACCACAATACTTCGAAAAGTTTTTTCAATCTATCTCGCTTTAACCATAATTGTTTATTTACCCCAAAGCATGTGTTCCTTGAATCCATGAATGTTTTAACTTGTTTGCAATCTTAAGCCTTGTAGCTTTCTACGAATGCTTTAATTTATGATATTAAATAAATGTACGTTGATAAAATTAACATATACAAATTAAACCTACATTATGCCTTGTAATTTTATTCCAATCTAACAATACTAAAACTTAATAAATAACTATTGATTTTTACATACCGGGTCCCCAAATAAATAAATGCTTGTACTATTTACACATGTTTCTACGCAGTAATAATATATATATATATATATATATATATATATATATATGCTGCTGTAGGAATTTCAAGGAGCCATGTATATATATATATATATATATATATATATATATATATATATGCTGCTGTGGCAATTTCAAGGAGCCGTGTAGGCTAGAGGCTAGCTCCAGAATATAAATAAGTGGGGGTACGCGACCAACCAGTTTAAAGACGTAAAAGTTAATGACGAAGAAATAAGTGCACTTAAATCAGATAGTTACTATAAACAAATACAGGTGTTGGATGTGAAATATTTTCAACTAATATTGATTGTGCAAAAGAATATATTGGATACTCTATTAATTCGAAAAATGTTCAGGTGCTAGAAGGAACATGGCAACCACCTTCACATACCTTACATGTGATTTTCCAATGCTTCACCCGAAGGTACTACATTAGCCCCAGGAAGCGAGTTTCTTGTACCTGCAAAATTTCAAATTTTCCCGAACCCTTGCTGTTCTAAGCTAGGTAGGGATCTTTAACGTGCTTGACAACACTCACACACGGGACCTCCATTTTATCTCTCATCCGAACAAGGGCATATTTTTAGGAAAAAACTCGCCAAACATTTTTCAAGCAAACGGTGTCGGGATTTGAACCCGGGACCTAGGCCGTAGTAGCCACACACATACCAACAACGCCACAGATCCGCCTCCCCTTCACATACCCTGCATTTGATTTTTTAATGCTCCTCCGAAGGTACTACATTGGCCAGGAAGCGAGTTTTTTTTACCTAGAAATTTTGAATTTTGTCAAACTCTAGCTGTTCCAAGCAAGGTAGAAATCTTTAACGTGCGTGACAACACTCTCACACGGGACCACCATTTTACCTCTCATCCGAACGAGGACGTATTTTTGTGAAACTCGCCTAACATGTTTCAAGCGGACCGTGTCGGAATTCGATCCCGGGACCTTGGACGTAGTGGTCACACGCATATCAACTTTGCAACGCCCCCCTCCTCCCCCTTCACATACCAGTGAATATCGGGGAAGTAAAGTTTATAATTTCAAAACAAGAAAGAATAGCGGCTGTGTTCAAAGACAGCAAACATAGAAACAAGACAAAAATTGCAGATAGCATATGCATAGAGCACAATACGGTACGTCTATGAAATAGGGACAGTAGCAGTGCTTCAGATGTATAAGAATGTTAGCATGGACAGACAAAGTTAATAACAAATAGGTTGTAGAAATAGTAGGGGAAAAAAGATATCTGTGGAAAGCAAAAAAATGGAAAAAATAGAAGGGCGGGATATGTCTTAAGGCATTTTGGGGAATAGAACGGGATATGTTACAAGCAGAGATAGAAAAGAACGGTAGAAGTGGTAGCCCTAGATCAGACTATTTCCCGCAGATAGTGATAGATGCAGACAGTGCAAATTTAGGGGAAATGTGTAGGTTAGTTCAGAATAGGAAACTATAAGTCTAAGTTATTATTTCATCTTATTAATTGTAATACCTTAGTATTTGTCAACTTACCTTGTGTAAAAAACTACCTAATATATATATATATATATATATATATATATATATATTGCTGTGATACTTCCTATATTTAGGCTCGACGTTGGGCGCCATAAATGCTATGATACTTCTCCAGCCCCTACGATGGGCACCATAAAAGCTATGTTATACCCCTATATTAGGCCCCACAACTTTGGTCGTGCATAAAATGCTGTGATAATTTTTTTATATTGCTCAAGCACTTGTAAAAATGTTAATTTATATATCTCTTTACCTCAACTAGCTGATTCAATTAAATAAAGCAATTCTACAATACACAGTATAATGATTAAATGTTTATTTATTTATTTATTTATTTATAGAAAAAAATACATCCGACAGACAAGCCAATTACAGGATGTATACCAAAAAAAAATAACAAAATAAGGTACATTTAATATGCAGCAACACAAATTATAATAAGTCCCTATATCTATAACATACCAGCTTTTAATTGTGGCAACGAGTCACAAAATAAATCAAAATTGTCCCGAATATCAAAATAATTTAGAACCATAACATTGACAGGAGAAAATTTCAATATATTTGTTCTAGGAGTTTTTACATAAAATAAAGATGCTAAGCGAGTTTTAACGTTGGGTACATGAAAGTAAAGTTGACCTAATAAATTGGGACAGTTAATCATATTATTAAGTAACTTATACAACATACTGACTGAGTAGAATTTTCTACG
Organism: Platerodrilus igneus; assembly: GCA_036346225.1. Taxonomy (NCBI): domain Eukaryota; kingdom Metazoa; phylum Arthropoda; class Insecta; order Coleoptera; family Lycidae; genus Platerodrilus; species Platerodrilus igneus. The sequence continues at coordinate 18,593,938 of JARFIW010001469.1, forward strand.
TGTACGTAGATCGTTTAAACCAAACCTATTTAAAAGAACATCCTGAGGAAGGCCACGCTGAGGATAAGTACCATCAGACTTAAACCACAGAAACTTAGCGTATCGTCTCTGAATTTTCTCTAACACCCAACTGTGTACTTCATATCTTGGGCTCCAAACAACAGAGGCATATTCCATCTTACTGCGCACAAATGCATTATACAGGGCAGAGATAGTTATAGATTGAGAAAGATGATATCCATTTCTGAGTACAAATCCCAAATTTTTGTACGCTTCTTTTTGAATGGTTGTAATGTGTTCAATAAAGGTAAGCTTTGAGTCAAATTTGTTTAAAACCTTTTTAAATATCTTACTCTTTTAAATTATTTACATCTGTCAGATTTTTAGAAAATAAAGCCAGCAAAACGAGCTTTTTATTACATTTAGAGACCTTTTAAAACGTTTTAAGATGCTTGTTGCCCTTTATAAATTTATCAAAGAACCCCAGTTTTCTCGACTCTTACATTTTTGAACTATTATTGAAATAAATCAGTTTACAGAAATAAATCATATCAAAATATCTAACCTGGAGTGGTTCAGTAGCTTCTCTGCATCCTGAAGGGTTTTCGTGTCCAGTCTGAATGTTTTTGAGTCGAATTTGAAAGTTGACATCCAACCAAAATTCTATCCAAATTGTTATTGATGAGCTTAATTCAATAAAAGGTTTTTTATCTCCGTAATTAACGAAACAGTAATAAAATATTCTTCATGTCAATTATTGCCGAATTAATTTAACAGGCAGTAATATCTACACTCGTATCCAAGAGTCTTACCCAAGATCGTATTTAAGAGTTTTAACAGGAGCCCTGTTTTATTTATTTTTAGAAATTGTATAATTTTATTAAATCTGGTTTACTTACGTCTGTAGTAGTACGGCTCGCTTACACAATTTTTACACTCTTATAAAAACGATTTCACTTTACTTTTAATTAAATATTTGCGTGAATATTTTAGCACTTTAGAGTATAGTGACTGCCCAGTTTCTAATGTATACTCACTCGTTGTTCAATTGTTATCATATTATAGCCTTTTAAGTTATTTTGGGATTTTGTTTAACAAGAATTTCCAATAAGCGAAAAGAGCCCACGGCAAGTTCTGATGGAAAATGGCTCAAAGTTGTGGAAATCTCAAAGGCAAAGCGGCTAGTCGAACTATATGCTCTGGGTGGAACATGAGCTGTGGGTCGGGGTTGAATTGCGACCACAAATATAAAGAATAAGGCGCCACCGTATTTTTCTATACAGAGAAGACCTTACTCAAGTCCCTTGTACAAGGCTAATGCGGAAACCTTTATGCTATAACCGCTATACAATTTATTAAAGACCACATAATCCCTAAAGTTTCTTACCTTATGGCTCGACCTTGACCTTAGTAATCCTCTGCAACACCTGTGAACAGATTAAACAAAGAATAGCACTGTTTGTGCATTCATATTCAAAATTTTTTAAATTCAATTGGAATCATCTTTCATTCATCCTAAATAAAAAGAATAGTCTTTTGTTCGAAAATAAAAATCTATTCCTCTAGTATTCAATTATGTGCTTTTATACAAAATATCTTTCTTTCTTTATATCATAATTAATTTAATTAGTGAAAAATTATTTACAAAGGCACTGGATAAAATCAGTACCAATCACATTAAATGTGGTTTTATTTAACAAATTGACAAAGCATAAAGTTGCTTTCTAAATTGTTGCTTATTGATAACAAAAATGTTAATTAGGGTAGATCTACCTTAACCTTACAATGGATAATTCCAAATAAGTATGAATGAAATATCAAACATAGAAATTTAATTTTTAAGTTCTCATAAATATAAGAATTCACTTTCTCTAACACGTAATGACATCTTCTGTTGTTTCATTGAATTAATAAAAGAATGAGGTAAGTAAAAGTTACAGATTCCTATTGCTTAATATTGAAAAATATAATTGTGGTCTGTCCTTGACCTATATAGAAGTTTACACAACTTGATTAAACAAAAATTTATCTAGTTACTACGTCCATAGTTCAACTAACATACGAAAACAATTTTTTTTTACATACCAGAACTCCGATTTGTCTGAAAAATACCATAAAGGAATCTTACGTCAGCATTGAAATACGGAAATCTCCAATTTAGAACGAACAATTGTACTGCATACTAAAAATCACATTACTCGGCCTCCATTTTGAGTAATTAAATTCCGCCAGGTCCACACCATGAACAAAGCGTAAAAACCAATCGGCTTGTTAATTTAAAGTTGCTTTATGTGTACATTAAACCACGAAAACCATCAAATGATGCTTGATAATTTAACTTGAATACTATCTGTATAATTTCAAGTTATATATAAATAAAGTTGCTTTATGTAATTTAGATTGAATACCATTTATAAAATTTCATATTATATATAAATAAAGTTGCTTGTAATTTAAATTGAATACCATATATAAATAAATTGCATGTTACCACGGCCTTTCACAATAATTTCACGTCATCTGCGAGCTGTTCCAACAAAATGGACTATCAAAAATACCTCTCGGAGATGACATTCTCCTAACAGAACTTAATCCGTACGTGCTTCCAACACGAAAAACAGCAAAAAACCATTGTTTCTAAGAACAATTTGACCTGCTTTCACCACAGCTGTGTTAGAAGTGTCGGGTCAAGCGAGTTGCTGCCCGGTAACAACGTTACTTCGTAATTTCTTAATAGATGGAGCTCTAGGAATGATACTTAATAGAAGCTTTTATTTTGTCACCGTGGAAATTAAATTTTAATTTGAACTGAATGCTAATACTTTATTGGGCAATAGGTAATATTTAATGAATGGATTGAATAGCATTATTATGCATTATATTATTTATTATTAAATAAAGGGATTAATTATACGAACATATCTAGGTAGAAAATAAAATTGCTACACTATTTATAGGCTTACCCCTTTTGTTTGCGATTCGTTGATTCCACGTGCTGGGCGACACCAAATTGTCTTATCTCTTGTTATTTCGGAAACTTTACCAATTGTGTAGTTTAATTGCATCGAAGAACGCTCAATTTGTCACGTAATTCATTCACATACATCACATTTAATTCAGAAATTTCAGGAACCTTCGTTCATCAAATTACGTATTATTGTTGTTTGCTTTATTCTAATCTTAATAGAAATAAATTTGGTGTTTGTTTATTTCCTAGTTAAACTGGATTTTTGAACAAATGTAATACTTTTCTATCACGTACGTTTTTTCAAATAATGTATAATTTCTGCCTGCGTATATGATGATACATTAACGCACTTGTTGAATATTTATCTAGCCAATTCATACAGGTTTCCCTTTGATTTAATTTCGATGTATTTCGTTACGTTTTTAAATTCTTATCTTTGCTCGTAGCTACTCTTGGATATGCGTCTAATCGCTTGTACTGTTATATACAGTGTGCTCTAACCATATTTATAATAACCTATTTACTCTTCTAATATCAGTAATTATGTGCTTTTGTTACTTGGGAGTTTCTTTTGTTTATTCTACGACCCCTATGACTTAGCTTACCCCTAAATTAACCCTATAATAATATATATATATATATATATATATACATATATACACAAATACATATATATATATATATATATATATAATATATATATATATATATATATACAAAGTAAAAAAGAATTAATGACAAGTGACTCAAATTCTCTCGACGCTTTTCACCCTAATTGGGGTTCATCAGGACAAGAGTAGCAAAGTTGTAATGTTTAATACAAGCATATTATGGGAAGTACAGCATCACCTAGCTCAGGTGAAACGACAGGAAGACAAAAATTGTGAGCTAATTGATGCTGTTCTTCTCATAATGTGTCTGTATTAAATATTACAACTGATGAGCCCCAATTAGGACGAAACGCCTCGACAGGATGCCCTCGTGGCCGAATTTGAGTCACTTGCCATTAATTGTTTTCTACTTTGTATTAATTTGATTTATTAAACTTACTTTTCTTTTAAATTTTAAAAAAAGATGAGATCACCAATTAGACTTTTATACAAGCATAAATGATTATTGCTCTAGTAGTAAAAAGAAGGAAAAATATATCCACAGACAACATTTGAACCTGCAAGCTTGCAGTTTATACTTTAATGTGCTATGAGCCACCGATACAGGTATATTAAAGTATTATTACAAATTTTCCTAAATTGTTTAAATTTCACATATGGGTGGAATTTATTCTAATTAAATTAGTTCCTGTCTTTGAGCAAGGGTTAAATATATGTGAAATTCAGGCCACATAAAGGCCTTTCAAGCTAGTAAACCAATAGCCAGTAAGTGATATATTTTAATATTAAAAGGGCTTTAATAAAAGTAATATATATTTGGAGATAAATATTGTCTGGGGACTCTAATAAATTTTGCGGGAGTGGTTGAAATTTTCGCTATGCTACTGACGTCAAGTGCCAAAAATTATTTCCTTACAGGACAAGGCTTTTTAAATTACTTTCCCCGTTAAAAATTCTCCTAACACGTTGGTAAAAGTGTACTTAAAATCGGTCAGTAAAAGTATATAGAGTACAAGAGTCCAGATTATTATTTATTGTATAAGAAAATTGCCTTTTATGAATAGGAACTCTAAACATAATTACTCCAACTACTGATAACAATACAAACTTCGTTTCTAATAGTTAAAGATAGTAAACATGTCTAGAGATCTATGGACTTGAGAAAAGTTTGTTTACCGTAAACAAATGCTTATTCATTGTAAGAGAGGTGATTCATCCAATTAACATTAAATGAACTTAATTAGTGCTTTACAATTTATTATTAGGAAACTATTGGTTTTGTGATTTATTAGATTAGGAATCCACAAATGGCTATTAGACTATAAATTTGTTATAACAATTTCGTTGTTATCAAAAGTTGGTGGTTGATAATTATTAATTGTGCTGCAAATAGAACCGTTACTGTAGTGCAATAGATTGACTTGAAAGTTAGATATTTTGTAGTTAGAGTTTAACTAATTATGCAATCATGACCGACGTTGAAATACTAAAACAAACTTCTGCATCTTCGATTAACTTGCTTATGCCAGTTGATACATCTTTGAAATTTTGGAAAAAGGTGGTAAGTAAAAATATTTTAATATTTTGCTAGTGTATGTGAAATGACACGAAATATACGTATAACCAACACAAAATGTTGCTGAAAACCAAATATATTTTAAAAACATGTGCATGATCCAAAATCCCAAGAAGCCAGTTTTTTGAATTTTCCAGTTATGCAATTCCGCATCCAAAAGTATTCCTAGAGATTGCGGCGTGAGAAAAAGGTTTAACCGAGATTTTCATCTTTGAAATTTTTAAAGATAGTGTGTTGCTGAGTACACAGTACGCCTTTAGGTCCAACTTTCTAACTTACTCCTCAACAACTTATAAGAAGTTTAAACCAGAATGAGTTTGGTCCAATTTCTCAAACAAATTTTGACGTATGAACCCACGAAACGCTGTTTTTAAGTTTCGAATCTTTTTGTCAAAAAAATGAAAATTTTCGAGAAACTGTATCATTACTTAACGTGGGGACTATCCAAGGATAACTCTCTAACAACAGTCATTCGAAGATGTGACTTGCAGTTAACCTATCCGTGATGAAGGAGGCACTGTACCTTCAACTGAGGGCTAATCCAATATATCAAAACAACTCGACAAAATAATACAGGAATTAGAAAAAAAATTAAATATTAAGCTTTATTGATCCAAGTGAATCCACTAACCTTACACTGCGTTTGAAAAGCGAAAATCAACCAGAAGGAACAGATATAACTGTTTTTTTTGTATACGTGAAGGGGAGTCACTTTGCGACTAATTCATTCTGACAACTATAAAGTTTAGATATGTTTGTGCGGACTATTAACCTCAACGTCCCATCGATTCCCGACAGGAACGACTGAAAAATGTCAAGCAAACGTTTTTAACAAGTATTTCCTCTAGTTTGGTTGAAAGCTTTAATATAAGTCCTATTAGTGAGTGTTATCATGAACGTTATAAATCCTTACATTATTTGGTGAGACAGGGGTCGGTTGAAATTTAAATTCTCAGATAGTATCCTCGGGTGGAACTTCAGAGAATACAACCTCTTCTTATATCATTGTCGGTTACTGGTACAATTTTTGCACCATGTTTACTACGAGACTAGGTATCGATTTTTAAAAATTTATATTCCTACTTTAGGAATCAAATATTTCAGGAAGTGGAAAACGAATTAGCTCCTCTCGCCAAATTGTCGATTAAGTTTGTATATCATATATTAAGATGTACCAAAATAAATTACACCTCCAAATTTGAAAGATCATCTTTGCTTTTATTAGTACTAAACAGTTTGACGTTATTCTTCTTAATAATCTCATCATCAACTTCACTGCACTTTTGTCAAAAAAAAGAATAGATTTCCTTTGCTTCCAGTTTTAACAGCTGCAAAGAACATTAACAGCTCGTACTATATATAGATTTAATACGGACAAATGGAATACAAGTATATGCGGTATTAACTTCAACTGCAGTTCCTCAAAGTTTTCATAGTTACTTCCATTATATACGGCTGCGAATTGTCTTGGAAAGTATGTTTGACATAGTTCTTGGGTTGTTGGAAAATTCGTTTGAAATATGAATATTGGATATAATAACAATTTTCTACAACTTTTCCAACTGAAAGCGCAGTATCAAAGTTTGTTGGAAGGTGGCCAGTTAAAAAAGTCAACATGTTTCCGTTCCATTCTGGTCTTTCTTATACTCATTGCCAGTTCAAAACCTTACAAGCAAAGCTATCTCGAGTTAAAGTTCTACCTGTATATAGTTAAGAATATTAAAATCTGAAAAAGGCAGTTTTGCGATACAATTATCTCTTGTAATCAATCAGCTAAGTTTTTTTTTACTCTAATTACTCATTTGAAAATCAATTTTTGATTTCAAACAGCCAGTGTGATGTTCCATAAGAGATTTTGGTTTCGACTAAATAAAAAAATAAGTATTGGTGAGCTTTTGGCGACAAATAGTGGTAGAAAGTTTCAAGACACATAAGGGAATTGTTACTACGGAAGAAAGTTACGAATCTTCTAACAAAAAAAAAACGCCGCGGTGCATTTTCCATGCCTGCTGGGCCATAGCTTACTTTTAAATTTAATTGCCAATCATCTGGTAAAAGAGAATTTTCGTGTTTTGAAAACCCTACATCTATAGAAACCCATGCATTATAAAGCAAAATGGATGTCAAGGATTGATTGTCATACCAAAATAACCCATAACAGTCACTTCGCCGAATCTTTAATAAATATCACAATGACCGAGCCGATTATTAGTGCGAAGGAAATACAATACATATTTTGCTGTTTTTAACACTTTCTATAACTCGCTATTCTGTTCGCTAGATCATTTTTGGAGCAAATCGATATTACACACTACATCTTACATTCTAAAAACCTTCCAAAAGGTTACTTTCGTAGCTGAAAGTCCGAATACTAAATTCGGTTTCTTCGGAACAAGATCCTGGGTGCAGTAGACTAAAGAAAGATCGTTTGCATTATCCATCTTAAATGAATCATCAAGCAAAGTTTTATCTCGATCCGTCAACTGGTTTTAAACAGTGATAAATCCGAAAAACCGAAACCGAGCGTTATCTTTGCACCAGAAGAAGTATTGAGGTTAATAATGACGTTAGGAAATTAACTTTGCCAAGGGCAAAGTATGCTAAGCCATACGTTGCTCTCTACTTTAACCGCCAATCATTTAATGAAACAGATTTTTAACTTTTTTGAAAACATAACTCGAGCATACATTTAAAAAAAAATCAGGGTGCCATAATTAATTCTCGAACTAAAAAACTGACTTTCCAAATTTCTTAGCTTACTTTGCTACCGAGTCCGGACTTCGTTTTTCTTGAAACTCAAATACTTTATAAATTAGGCATTTTTAGATGAACCACACAAAAAGTATCCATGGATTATATATTTAAAACACAAAATTTCAGGGATATTAGAAACTTTTTGGACGTAATTTTTCATCGTTCAGGCCATTTAGAACAAAACAAATGGAAAGAATGCCGATTACCACAGTGTTTGTATTTTGCAGTACAATCATGTCATTCATTACATTACTGAATCGTGCCTGAGTCATAGTTTCATTCCCGTTAATATTAGAAAATGTAAATTGGTATCCAAATTTCTGCATCTGTCTGCTGCTAAGGTACACAATTTTCTATATGGTTCATAGTTCAAATTAGGATATTATTGATAGAATTCCTACAGATGACGGAGAAAGTCAGGTACTCATTTTTAATATTTATTCCAATGATTTTTAACAAGGTGATAATTTTTAGCTCTGCTTGACGTGATTTCATTTCAATTGGTTCCAGTTTTTGAAATAGGCATCATGTTATATGCCTGTATTCAAAAGCCTTAGGGGGAATAAAACTGAGCCGGAGATTTAGTCTTAATGGCGTGCATAGTTGTTTATTCGTATCATACACAAATACTTTGCTTTGCATTGAGTCCCAAAGCTTGTTACACGCATAGTTATGGTTAAAAAAATCAGTTGGCTATTTCACATAAAAGTTAGAGGAAGTACGCATTCAAAATTCTGAAATTGAAAAAATGCCGTTGGTTTGAATATAAACAACATGGAAAACGTCGCCATCTAACTCATGGATTTGTAGTATAAATACTTGAAAAGGTCTGACGTGCTATCAACTGTGAACATTAGTATCAACTTTTAATTAGATTTGACACCGCCTGATTTGCGCCTGATTCGCAACTCTTGCAGTAGGCACGATAGTGTTCGTAGGTATGTTGTTATCATAGTTAGATAATTACTGTGTAGGATACCATTACCTACATATTAAATGGAACAATGCATAAAGGGAGAAATAGAGACCTTTATGCGTAGGAAAGCAAAACACACATTTCGTCGATCACTAGCAGCTTCTTCTTTGAAATTAACAATCGGCACAAGACCATCGGTTGGTAGACATAACAAAACATCCAGAACCATTTTCAAATATGGAAGGTTTGACAACCAAGGACATTTTATGGGTAAACGTAACAAATAACAAAGGTGCCAAAAAGATGCTACAGAAAACCGCTAACGTAATATATAATCAATTTTTTGTCGATTACCACAAAAAATAAAATTATTTTGTACAAATAAAATTGAAGAGTTTTTAAAAGTAAACATTATTTTGCTATACCTATTGTAAGTCCCAGCGTTCTATTTATAGGACACATATTTTTGATATAGTAAGTAAAAAAAATGTTTTTTGGTTGTAAAACGCGTACGTTTAATAAGAAAACAGGCCACAATACATGTATTTTCAAAAAAAATTAATTTGGGAATTAATGGATTAAGAAAATTTTAGAAATTATGTTATTATCCCCCACGCAAAACTAAAAGGTCGGGATAGAAAAGCAAAAGTAAGGAAGGGGACAGTACCGTACTCGAAGAGAAAAGAAAAAAATCGCTTAAGTAAATTATCAGCCCAAGAAAACAACGGATATCCGACTCGAAAGGCCAACATACCATAATAGAAAGAATAAAAAAAGAATTCGTTAACGAAATAAAAAAGACCCAAGAGAAAGCAATCCGAAATTTAAAAAAAGGAAATCTTATACGACTCGACGAACCAAGGTTCCGGACAAAACAAACAAAGAAAGAAAATGAAGAGAAGCACAGGGAAAGATAAGTAGATAGTAGCAATGAGGGAGGACAAAGGTAGAATGGCGTCAACACTGTCGAAGTCGTCAAAGGACGGATGCATCTTCAGAAAAGAAACAGTAAAGTCTTCAACCTCAAACAAAGATTGATTTTCTGCAGAAAATAAACAGTAAAACAAAGAGGCAAGGAAGAAAACCAACAGTAACAGTCAAAATGACAAAAGTGTCGAGCCTCAAAGTATGCTCGGGATCAACAAAAATGCTACATGAAAAAAAATGAAATTACTTCAAACGTAGTACCCAAGAATCGCAACAACCGAAGAACCATAGAAAAGAAATGCTAACTAGTCCTAAAGTCTGTAATGAATATAAAATTCTAGCTTTATTTTTTATTATAAACTTTATCCTCGTGACTATCAGCTAAAAAAATTACACCTTTAAATTTCCTAAACCCTAACCTGATATCACAAGATCGAGAATTCCTTCTTATTAATGTAAGCCCAAGGTAATGTTGGATGGAGAATGGTTTGAGATAAAAAAAAACTCTTAAGACATAAACGGCTAGTCGAGTGTTAGCTCTGGGTAGATCATGAGCTTGGGTCATGGGTTGATAAAAGACCAAAAATATATTTAATAAGCGCCACCGTATTTTTCAATACAATAACCAACAAAATTTAACTGTGCTTGTATAAGGTGAATGCGGAAACCTTATCTTAACACCACTAACATAGCCATAAAAGCTGAATTTCACTCTTTAGAACACACTTACCAAGACCTCAAACACCAGATGTCATACAGATGTCTCGGCTTTACCTGTGAACAAACAAAAGTACAACATGTACACCATTTGTGTCCTCAAAAATATTGGCCAGAAATAAAATAATAGAATTTATGCTTCTAAAATATATACTGAGGGAATTTGTTTTCATTACACACAATTTCTAATCCGGGATGACTTGCAATTTTTTTTTTTGAATTCTAAATAATAAAAAGTCATTCAAAAACAAAATAGATTCTATTTGGATAAATTTCTGAATATATATAACTACAATATTTAAGTTTGTATCTTTATAAAATTTTCTCATAATAATTTTCTAGAACAGAAATAGACCAGTGAAGTTTTGCATTCAAAATTAGAAAGATCTCTGAATGGATCTTTTCTATAAAATTTAATTATATTGACGTGGAATTTCTAAGTTACTCATAATACATAAATTTCTTTGAATCATAGAAGTACTTCCTTGATCTTCACAATAAAATATAATTATCAAAGTGCTGATATTGTAGAATGTAATTATTCTAATTTATTTTTATTTAACAATAATCAATCAATCAATAATCAAAATCTTTAAACATATTTTAAATTAAATTAAGACAGCATATGACGTCTAGATAGGACAACTGAATCTATGTTTTTTTTATATCTGACATAAGATGTCATTCACAACTTAATTAAATGTACTATTTGCGTACATGTGCAAACATTCTGACAAGCAATCGACATATTATTTAATTCGCTGATTCCTCAAAAACTATTTTTTTTTACGTTACGCAAATATTTAATGTTAGATTATTTATAATAATTTACTCTATGTTCGAAGTTATTAAATCCTAAAGAACACTCACGTGCTACGAAACTGCTCTGAACGAAAAATACTGGACCTTGACCTCAGTTGTCGGAAATTTCCATAAGCATCAAAGTTCTTCGGAATACAACGATTACATAACCAAACCAACCATAATATCCTTATTTGATGTTATTTATTGGTGAAGTTGAAATATACGGAGCACATGTGAGATCACCTTCTACGTTACTGCATTTTATATTAAATAGGACGTAACCATATATTCTTGCTTTAAATTATTGCCTTAAGAAATTGTCTTAAGTTATTATCGGAGATATTGCACTAAGATGAAAAATATTATTATAATCTATTTAATTAATATATACCAACTGTATTAATGATGTCAAAAGAGGCTTTCATCTTCTTAGGCCTGCAGGGATCAACTTAACTGCTCGGAGCGAAGCTTATCGAAAATCATGCTCACGCAACCGCTGTTAGGCTCGACCTCCAGACACCAAGAATTTATCAATTATTTACTTTTTTCTAACTTTGTTAGAAGCCACGTGCTTACACACGGCCATCTCGACTTCACTTATTCTGCAAAGCAGCTTGCCCGTTCGAACGCTGATAATGAAGTGACAACTTGACAACTCGACAGAGCTTAGTAACGAACTTTAGAGCATAAACGTAAAAGAATCTATGTGTTATTATCAATTTTATATATTAATTTCTATTGGACGGTAATTCTCAAATTAAATATTTTAAATTATATCTGTTTTATTTTTATTTTAAAGAACGAAGTGTAACTAGAAAAAAAATATGTTACAAGTCGACTAAGTCGTGGTTTCCGAAGAAAAGAAAAACGGACTAGAAAGCACCTACCACAGGAAGTAGATAGAAAAATATACCAAGTAAGCACGAAAACCGACAGAAAGTAACATCAGCCACAGGAAATAGGAAAGGAACGAAAGGAACGAGAAAAAAAAACCAAAAAGAATAACACCAACCAAGAAGTACAAGAACCAAAAAAAAACTCTAAGAATCGCACAAAAGAAAATAAAACAGAATCCCAGTATAGCTATGTATGGGTAGGTGTGTGCGTGTGCGTGCGTGTGTGTGTTGATGTATGAGTGTGTGTATGTGTGTTTGTGTGTGTGTGTAAGAAGTGTGTGTGTGTGTGTGTGTTGGACCGCTTTAGTCGCCTCTTACGACAGGCAGAACGTACCATGGTACTATTCTATTCCCGGACCTACACGAGTGAAAGAAAATGAAAGAAAACCCAGCAAAACAGGAAAGTAAAAAGAAATCCTAAAGTTCAGAAATCGAGTCCTAAGGAGAGCAAAATCGGCATAAGAATCTGAGGCGCGAGGAATAGATATTGGGCTTAAGACGTTTGCGCCGCCAGAAGTAAAACAGAGCGAGATCGGAGGCATTAGGATTGTTCGGATGGGCAGGTTTTAGATCTTTAACATGCCAAATAGATTTTTGACCAGAAGGATTGGTAAGTTCATGGGTTCAGGGAGAAACGACTTTAGAAATGGGAAAAGTACCAATGAATCTAGGAGCAAGTTTGGCGTTAAAATGACGTGAGGCGTCAGACAAAGCGAAATTACGGCGCCAAACAGAATCGCCTAGTTGATAAGAGACAGTACGACGGCGGAAATTATAGCGGCTGTGAATTTCTCGATAAGTTCCAGAAAGTTTTTTGACAATGAGAGAATGGATAGTTTTAAGGTGTTCAGGATCTGTTAAAGTATGATCGGGGTCAAGAATATACATGTCGTTTATTTCGGACAGCTGCCCGAAATAGTCGCCGGAAAGGATATGCTCACGACAAAATAGAACAAAGGACGGAATGCAGCCTATGATTTCGTGTTTGGAAGTGCGGGTTGCACAATAAATTCTTGGGAAGTTCACATCGCAATGTCGTTGGTCGTCGCGTACATAGGAAGCAAGCATGGCCTTGAGGAAGCGGTTAACACGTTCAGTATGGTTGGCTTGTGAATGGCAACGGGCGGTAAAAAAGATTTTGGAGTGATAAAGGGCACACAAGGAGGCAAGCTGATGGCTCCGGAATTGAACACCATCATCTGTGAAAAGATATTGCTGGACATCGAAATTAAGGAAGACTTGATCTTCGAGAATTTTGGTGACGGACTGTACCGTGGCTGTACGTAAAGGAAAGAAAAGAGAAAACTTAGTAAAGTAATCAGCCACTATAAGAATATAGGAGTGACCACGAGAGGAACAAAAAAGAGGACCTACTATGTCACAGGAATGGACTTGACAAGGATAGGATAGTTTGGTCCTAGAAACGAATAAACCAGGAGCAGGTAACTGTTCAACTTTGTGAGCAACACAAATCGGACAACGTCGGATGTAGCGAGCGAGATCAGCTCTGAGACAGGGCCAGTAATATTTTTGAAGCAGACGAGCAGAAGTTTTGGTTACGCCACAATGACCAGAAGTAGGAGGATCGTGATGGAAAGATATCAAATTTTTACGCTGTTCAGAAGGTACGACTATTTTTCAATCGTCCAGAACATCGGCGGCGATAGAAGTTTTGTGACGACAGACAAGGATCTTGTCAACCACGGACCTAAAAGGATAACGTTTAACGGAGTTAGAAACGTTTCGGATCATGACATTGTACCAGGGATCCGGAGTAGGAAGAGCGACTTCTAGAGAGGTGACTGTGGAAATAGAAATTGGTTCAAGGACCGGAACAGAACGAAAAGGGACATCAGGAACAACATGAACGTTGCCCTTACGGTGAATTATAGCACAGTTATATTGTTGGAGGCGGAGGGACCAAAGGGCTAGGCAACTGGAAGAACTTTGGAGTTTGTTGAGCCAAAGGAGGGAATGGTGATCAGTGATAACGGGAAAATGGGAACCCTCGACGTATGGACGAAACTTCTCAGTCGCCCACATCACCGCTAGGCACGCCTTCTCAGTAACTGAGTAGTTGCGTTCAGGCTTGGTGAGTGAACGACTGATATAGCTTACGACTTTCTTGCCGTCGGGATAGGACTGGCTAAGGACGGCACCCAATCCGAAGTGAGAGGCGTCAGTTTGGATGGTGAAGGGTTTGGTAAGATCAGGACAGGAAAGGATGAGGGCAGACACTAGATGTTGTTTAAGGGAAGGTAGGCAGATTGACAATCGGAGGGTTCAAGAGAAAGGGGTGTTTTTGCGGGTCAGGTTAGAAAGGGAAGTTGTGAGGGTGGCAAAATTCTGGATGAAACGACGGTACCAACTGGCCGTGCCAATCAGTTGACGGATTGTGGTAACGGAGGAGGGATCCTAAGGATTGCAGAAACTTTGTCGGGATTAACAAAAACACCAATCTGATTAACGATGTAGCTCGTCTAGCTCAGTCGGTAGAGCATGAGACTTAGTCTCAGGGTCGTGGGTTCGAGATCACGTTGGGCGCCAAAATTTATGCTACGTACCTTGGTGTAGCCTGAAATATAAACACAAGAATGACCGGGCTCAATCGGCGAGTATGTGGGGAATTACCAATATAAAGGTAAAGGATAGGCCTGAAATAAAAGTACTCATTAATTTAGACCACGAGAACCATATAACAGAAAAACGTCTAATTCGGCAACATGTTACATAAAAAAGGGAAAACCCACTTAAAAAAACTCTGCCCCTTTCCTTTGTCATACTCTTCAAAAGAATTTCAATAGTATAAAATAAAGGGTATGACGGCAACATTATTTAATAGCTTCCTAAACTCCCCACTACTGATTTAGGTGGTAACGTCTTCCATGTCTATGAATCTAGAAAAATTTACACTTAAAACTAACTAGGATACAAAGAAAATTAATTCGATACAAACTAGCAGAGGAAATGAACTGAGGGTTGCTATTTACCCACCCACAAGTATATTATATAGACAAATGATTAGTTTGGATAGAAGTGCACATCTCGTATTTGACAAAACATCAAAAATAAAAGAACTAATCAGTAAAACTAATCAAACTAATTATAAAGCTTGTGAGCTTCTTTTGACAAACGTTTACGTATTTTTTTTTCAAAACTGCACATCGTACCTGTAGGACGATTCTAATATTTATGTATAGCAACCAATGATAGTCCTACGTTTCCAAGTTTATTGGCACATAACTACACCAAACGCCATAGAAAGTAATCTCTTGATGTACATACAAAGCAAGCAAGTCATATACCTGCACGTGTCTGGCTCCTTATCTAACACGCCAGCGTACATGGCTTAGCACAAAATCGCCACGGTAGTCAGATCCATTTACCCAATTACCATAACGACAACAGCGATCTACGAGTAAAAAGCTCCAGTTGGCCTGTGGCAACGAACAATCGGGCCTACATAAAAAAACAATTTGGCCCACACTTAAGAGCTAAAAGATAATCTTATTAGTATGAGTATGTGCGTAAGAACTTACCGATGCACCCAAGATATCTGCCACTTGTCAACAAGAAAAAACGTGCATCTCTCTTGAAGTACCAGAACCAGTAAATCGAAAATACTACCAAACATAAGTTGCTGTATTAGATTCAATTCGTTTTTGAAAGCAGAACATTCAAACTTCGAGTTATCACAACATGCTAAGAGGCGATTATAAACTCGAAACACTTATCAAATAGTACTATACTTCTTATTTCGACGAGTTTCTAGGTCGTAGCATTTAGGAAGTAATTTTACGTTATCAGAGTATGTAGCAAACCAGTGACATCTAAAACAAAGTACAGACTATTTGATTTAGAACGGAAACTTTTCAAATTCGCAGCAAATGAGTTTCATTGAAAATATAATAAACGAACTTATTTTAAGAAGGTGATTTATACAGGATGGTGTTGGAGTATTGAAAAGTACCAAGAGAATCTCTGTGAATGGATAATGAATTAAAAGGAACAAGGTGTATTTTATTTTATGCCGAAAATAAACTAACAAACTCGTAACTATTAATCCTACAAAAATGTAATAGGAAATGATTTTTGTAGGAAATTTCATGTAGATTAATATTGCATTTAAAGTGTTTTTCAAAACCTTATAATTTTCGAAATATTTACGAAAAACTGATAGAAACGACTTAAAAATTCCTTTCCATCTTAGCACAAGCCTCTCCGCCTGGGACTTTCAATATGTTGCTCTGGACACTCCTCGCCGCGGCTCCACCAAATTAACAAACATTTATTTTTCTAATCGGTGTGTTTGACCTATATTGCCTAGACTACAATGTGAGATTGCTTAGTAGTTATCAACATTAAAATGCTCATAATTGAAATCAATAAAAAAATGTTTACTTTTTCACAAATTATCATGCCTCCATTTACGAGGTTAAATTGATGCATTCCCCTGGCTCCCATAATCTTCTACGAATATGACTGACAAAGGCATACAGTTCTTTATTGTGCCACAAATGAATTTACCCCGAGGGATATTTTTTAGAAGGTGTTCAGCTTTTAAGTTGCTTGTTTACGCAGATGTACCTACTTACAAACTTGTTTATTGTCCTTATTTAAAAAATCGTATTGTCTGTATGCAACGTTTGGCGTGAGTTATAGCATTGTATAACATTCCTATTCTGCGCCAATTAAGCGTGAATCTATACAGTACTATCATGCGGAGGCCACCTGCTCACGGTTATTTGATTATTCTAGCAGTCTTAATAGATACAATAAAAATATTTTAACTTTCTATTCTGACTTGATATTCGTAATTTCCACTAATTGAGTGCCTGTGTTTTTAAGTAATTACTACATTTATGAATACACTTATGATAAGGTCTTTGGTTTACTCAGTATTTTAACTACAGAGCAACAATTTTACTTCATTTTACTAAAATTTCTAAAAAGTTCTTATGTATTTGAAATTATTATGGTATAGAACATGTACAGGTGATTCTAAATAATGGACCAATTTTTAAAAATTCGTAGCTATTAAAGTACAAATCCAAAATGAACAATTATTATATCAACGTAATGAGAGGTAAACTTGTCCCACACACGAGGAAACGTATCTGCTGTTACTGAGTGCACGGCAACAGTAATACGGTTTTTTTGCAGATTGTTCAGAGTTGTTGGTAGAGGCAGGACGTAAACAGCATCCTTAACATAACCCCATAAGAAGTAGTCACATGGGGTGAGACTAGGAGGTCTCTGTGGCTCGAAGTGTAGAGTCCGGTCTTCATTCCCTCTGCGCCTTATCCAGCGCTGAGGAAGGGATTTAATCAAAAATCTTCGTACATCGAGGTGCCAATGGGGCGGAGCTGCATCCTGTTGGAAAATAATTTCCGGTGAATCTTCTCTAACTTGAGGGAAAAGCCATTGCTCCAACATGTCCGGGTACGTAATTCCAGTTACAGTTCTTTCCACAAAGAAAAAATGTCCATATACTTTTGTACGGGATAAGGCACAGAACAGGTTTATCTTCGGTGACTCTCTTCCGTGTTGCAATGTTGAATGTACATTTTGCAAACTCCATATACAACATTGTGTCTGTTGATTTTTACACTAAAGTGGAAAATCGCTTTTTCGCTAAAAATTATACGCGGTAGAAACGCGATCTTCTCCATCATTTGTAGCACATAACCACAAAATTCGAGACGCTTCACTTTTTTATTATTGTTGAGAACCTGAAGAAAACTTGTAAGCGGTGGGGGTTGTACAGCAAATGCCGTCTCGGAACTTTTCATACAGTTGGTTAGAGTATTCCAAGTTCTCTACTAGCTCTATTGGTAGACTTACGTGGACTGCAAACAAAACTTTCTTCAATACGTCTGACAACATCCTCTGACACGTGTGGTCGGCCTGTGCTATTTCCACTTCTAGTCTGTCGAAATTGATAAGACCATCGGCTAATGCTTTTTCTAGTTGGTGGTTCAATATCAAATTTGGTACAAAATGCCCGCAATACTACAATTTGCGAATCGTTTTTTGCGAACTCAAAAAAGCAGAGAACCTTGTGCTCTACAGAAGCCACCTTTCTCACAACTATCAGTGAAACGAGATGACGGCCTATTGCCGTGCGAACTCTACCAGTCGCTTCTGGATCCATAACCACCCGCCTTCCTCTTTTCATTGGTATGTAGAACCATACCATTGCTACCGTACGTGGTACCAGTTTACCTACTGCGTAGATGTTTGCCGTGCCGCGAACGATGGACAGATTAAACATTTATAATGTATTAAAAAAAATTTGAGACTTCTTCTTTTCATTAGTACAACGATTGTTCAATTTGGATTTGTACTTTAATAAAAACAAATTTTTAAAAATGGGTCTATTACTTAGAATAACCTTGTATGTTAATAATTTTACGATTATTTATTTCCTTATTTTAAAAGCTTTCTTAAAAGGACGTGATCCTTCTATGAAAATTTATTGCGGGAAATATTTTGCTTACTTTTTTGTGGTTTTGATATAATTTATGAATCATGTATTATACAGACCGTTCCCAATGAACCCGCATTTGAACAAAGTTCTAGACTACCAGAACTCGTGAAACGGCATGAGTGTTCCAATGAGCTAAAGAGCAGAACCAAAGGTTTCACCAAATTAGTGGGGTCTTTGGTAAGAAACCAGACTACAGATCTCCGAAAGAGGGCAGCTCCTTCCGTACTTAGAGTGGCCGAGACCATGGACGTTGGTGTGGCATTCTAAGGCACACTACTGCGATGTGCAAGGCAAAGGGAAACCACCACATTACCTACCAAGTACACAGCGTTCTTAAATTGTAATAAACGTGATGACATTTTGTGGGGTAAAACATTCCGGAGTTAAAAACCCCCATTCGGATTTCCAGGAAGGGACTACTCCGGAGAATGTGATCAGAAAATTTAGAAAAAGGGTCTGAAACATTCTGCGAGTCGGAGCGTGGTATGTTAGAAGTATGAGGCATGTAGGTAAGGTAAAGAACTTAAAAATTGAAATGGATAGATTAGCACTAGAGATAGTAGGGATCAGCGAAGTATCTTGGCCAAAGAAATTTGTTGAAAGCATAATATGTGTGCGGCACAGCACAGTGCGTCTATGAAATAGGGGCAGTAGGAAAACCAGACAGAAGGAGATAGAAGTCTTCTGGAATGTTGTGCTACAAATGTTCAAGGATGATAGCATGGACAAACAAAGTTATTAACAAATACGTCATAGAAATAGTAGAGGAATAAAGATATCTGTAGAAAATTAAAATAAAATTTGAGAAATAGAAGGACATATATATATATATATATATATATATATATAATATACATATATATATATATATATACACATATATATATATACATATATATATATATATATATATATATATATATATTCTTGTACTATTATTACTCCACCCCTCCGCCCTTATTTTTATTTTTATATATATAATTTAATTTTACTTTTTATTTATTTAAAAAATTATGATACACGACTTTTGTCGTCGCCCCTAATTTTAGTATTCAATGATTGATTTCTATCTGATGTGCTTTAGCAAAGTTTGGTTGGTTATCTATTTAACTGTTTACTATATTTTATGCCTCGACTATATGAAACCTTTATCTCAGGGTGTTCACCTACTCACCGTGGGTTCAATCGTGAGTAGATGTGCACTGCCCAACCAAACTGCACACTCTTTTGTTTTACTACTTTTTAATATGGAATTATTTACTGTATATGCCAAATTTTACTGATCAATGTTGCTTGGTGCCAAATTAATTTATGTATACAATTTCTGACTTTTGTTTGACGTTTTAAGATATTACACGATACTCACCTGAATTATACTGCGCTGATGCCTTCTTTAAATGTTGCTGGCTCAAGTTCTTATTCGCCGTACGCGCCTTTACAAGGATTCACAATCACTGATGATCTTGCGTATCGCCTCCAGGTGTCTTAATATAATTTTGCTGACCCCAAATCTGAAATAATTTACCCTAATTTTAGAATTTTGAATAAACCGTAGTATTTACTTCCCCTGCGTTAATCCTTCCGTGTTCCCTTGATTTCTGCGTTGAATCTTCCCCTGTACTTTGCTGCTCTCCTGTTTTCTCTCTGCGTGCTCCAATTAATCCTTTCGCCGTTCCGTAGTCAATCCCAAACCTATCCTGCCGTCCTGTTCCAATTCAATCTATGCCCTGCTATACTTCAATGTCCACTCTATGTCCTTCTGCCTTTAATCTTTATCCAAATCACTCCAAAAATATTAATATCGTCGTTGCTTCGCCGTCGCTTTGTATAACCACTCGAATCTCCTACTGCCTTTTAACCAAAATCGTTCCAATTCCAATACCAAACTCGTTCAAATCTAACTAAATATCCGTTCCTTTCCGTCGCACTATAAACACTCTAAATATTCTTCAATCGTCGCTTTTATACCTTCACTTTAATAATCATACTATTTAAACTCAAAAACATTTATTTTATCCAAATATTATACAACTTTAACGCAGGTTTGCAAAACACGTCTTTTTACTAAAAGGAATCGAAATAGAATCCCCTTATTTACTTCGCTAGGCAATAAGCATAACAAAACTAGCTTACTTAATCACATTTTTAAATCATAAAATTATCCAATAACAACTTTTCTTTTCTCTAGTGTCACAAATACCTTAACTATAGTCTTTACATTCAATCCTAATTTCTACCATTGGTCCTAAACACTTCACAATTCTCCAATTATATCTTTGATTTCTATTCACTTATAATTTTGAATTTACAATTCGTCCAAAAGTTGATTCTACTTAAATGAAAAGCCAAAATAATTCACACAAGACCTGGACGCTTGGTTGATTGTAGACATCCGTAGACGCGTCCGGTTTTCCGACGGCAAATGTACTTTCAATGGCTTTTAAAATTTCAACTTAGTATAAAACCTTGAGTACCGTGCATTGTATCAACGTCATTAAGTCATTTTGTTTACCTTTTGGCACATACGTTTCAAACTAAAATGGTAAATACTTTAGCATATGTAAAGTACGGCAAAATATAGTTTTTGAATTTACTGGATCTGATATATGAATTATGTCGTTTGGCATACACCCCTTTTTAACACAAATCTACCCTTAGAAGCCTTGTACCCCCCCCTCACATTACAATATATATATATATATATATATATATATATATATATATTACTCAAATTTAGACCAGGGTAAAAAATTAATTAATGACATCAAACAATTTTAATCACCTTGTATAAAGAAACAAATAGAAATTACGTGCGAAATTTATATTAATTAATTCAATTTTTAAGTAACGGGTATTAAACAAAGTGTACAAATAAGAATTAATATTTAATTAGTATTCGCTAAAAATTAAAGGGTAGAAGTCAATGCCATTCATTATTATTTTAATTGGAGTTAATTGAACCATTAGTAATACATAATATGCATAAAAGCTTTTAAAAACCCAAAAATACCAAATATGAGACGCGTTGCTAGCATACAAATATATCAAGAAGGTTAAAATACGTAGAATATCCAAATCGTAGAAGTATTGCGATTGAACACCTGCGTATTTTTAAATATCAAAGTTCTAATAAATTTGAATAGATAAACATGCAGATTCTACGTATATTAGAAACGGTCGGATGCTTTAGCACAAAATACAAAACAGCGTTTATTTAAAAGTCACTTCGCGAGTCCACGTGTAGTTTAGATAACCGATAGTAAAGAATATCAATTTGTACCACTCAGACCAGGTTAGGAAGAGACGGATAAAACAGGTAAAACAGAGATACGAATAATAAAAGGCGGGATTTGAGCAACGTCACGAGGTTACGATTGGTGAAAATAAGATGCAAACATGAGAGGTGTAAACGTAACGATTTCTGTATAAAATTAATTAATTGTTTGCAGACGCGTTACAAGCCGTGTGAAAATTTCTTAGATTTAACTGGCGTGAGTGCAAATTTTAGTGGAATCGCTGCGCCGGACTGTCGAAAAGGGAAAAAAGAATGCGAAATTCTAAAAATTGTCTGTTGAGGGACAAATCCGACGTACAAGCCCGCCATTATATAAACCCGTGTTAATATGAGTTTCGCTCTCTTAGATTTTCGGTTTTATTCAATACTTTAAACAGTTTGGCTCTCTTAGATTTTTGATGTTATTGAATACTTTAAACAGTTTTTTCTCTTTATTTTTTTGATGTTATACGATACTGCAAGCAGTATACGTGCTACGATACAAGTTATTATGCATTAGTGCACTTAGAAAAGATAGATAAGGTAATAAAGTCTAGTTATATTTGCGGGTATTACTGTACCAATTATCCAAATTAGTAACGATAAATAAATAAATAAAAGTAGGCAGTTTTGGGTATAGCGTGGAAGAATTATGAATTTTAGTGCTATTTCGGGGGTGTTAATAATCAAATGGTATTCGTAAATGTGATTGGATCCACAAAACAAGATTTAGATATACGTAGACGAATTCCTGAGAAGCTCTGAAACAATTTAGACGAATGGTGGTGTAGAAAAATTTTAAAAGCGTTCAGAATCTGAAGCCGTAAACATAAACCAGCTGGAATGGTGGAATTAGCAAGTCCGATGTACATTGAAGCCACAAGTGAAGTAACCTTCAGGTAACTTATGCTTTGTTGTTCAATCTTAGATGTTTTGGTGTGTGTTGAATATCTTTATAATTTTTTTGATAAAGATGGACAGTAGTGAATTTGTATGAACCACAAATTTTGTATTTTAAGGCAAAATTTTCTTGTTTAAGTAGAAAGAAGTATTTAGCAGTTTATGTTTTTGATTATGATGAAAATTTGGGTCTGTCTTTGAGCTCAATTAGACTAACCTGTCTAATTAACGTAAAGTGGTGGGAGATGCTCCCTTTTATGCAGACTCAAGTCTGCAAATATTCTTAAATTAATTAGTATGCATCCTACCTGGACTTTAATTCTAGATGCAAATTAAAATGACGACAAATTTAAACTTGAAATTTTATGATACTGCAATTTATGCTGAAATTTAATTTTGAAATTTTAATGTATTATGAATATTGATGTAAATAGAGTTAACGTTGATGTTTGTGGTAAGAATGTGTTTGTTTTTTTTTATGAATGAGGATGAAAGTTTTAACTAGGTGAGCAGCCGAGGCGGAAAGAGTGAAGAGGCGATTATCAGAAGAGATTCAATAGAGCGAGAATCACAGCAAATCTTGACGCCCAATCTGTGGGGCTCGAATGATCACCACAAGTACCAGTTCCCAAATAATGGTGACATCACAGCAATATATATATATATATATATATATATATATATATATATCTCAACATTATCAAGTAATGAATTTAATAACCTTTAATATGGAGATAGAACTATATACATTATCTATCTCGACATTCTTAAATGAAATAAAAGCAATATCTCTTACTTAACTAAAGTTACTTTAAGCCGGGTTGTTAAATATTGTACTAAGCCCTACAAATTCTACAGTTAAAACAAATTGACTCCAAATTAAACATAGCTAATAACTCTTGATATTCTACACAAAATTCATAATAATAAGCGGTAACGTTAATGAAGACCAAAAATTCCAACCTTAATCTAGCATCTTAACATATGCATGTAAAGCATATGTCTTATTATATAAAAGTTCATACTTACAACACCACGTGTATGCATGCATATACACGTTCGTTTTCTCGAAACATTTATTTAAAGATTTACTCAATACCTGTTCGTGTATACAATACCCGCTGTTGCTTCACTCTACACAATGCCCCGAGATAATTTATTCTCACCTGGGTTGGAAATGTTTAACCCGGTTGTTGAAAACTTTTGTGCTCAAAACTCTTGATATCACGCTACTTCTATAACAATTGGGTTTGGACTCGGACTCCCGAAATCCAAACTTCCACAATCAATCAAAAATAAACCGTATGGTTGGGTTTAGTCATCATGTGCTTTGTAATTAATAAACCTTTAAATTTATTGCTATTTAACTCTTCGTTAAGGGACTAACTTATCTATGTCCACCATCAACGACTTAAATTCACTATTCTTCCCGTAATAAGCATACTCACTTCTTATGTTTGTTCACTAAACATTACTTTAATTTACATGGCCGTATAACCAATACTGCTAAGCGACATTGTCGCCTACTCCGCACCAGCTTTGGGCTAGTTAGTTTCCATTTATTACTTTCTTTCATATCTTTTGTCTTTGTGTGTCTTCTTAAATCTTTGTGTGTCGTGTCGCCTTTCTCCATTCCCCATATTTAAATACCTTTGATCACGTGATTGTTCTCGCCAATCAAAAACCTTACATATTTCACAATTGTGTATCATCCCTACATGTGCTTCTAGGTTAATGGTTTAAATTCATTTTTATTATTGCAATTACTAATTGAAATTACCTTATAATTAGATTTAAGTTATTCTGCTATATTCTAAAGTATTTCCTGTTAATATTTTTATAGATATCTCAAAAAATAACATTTTATTACGTACTTCCGGTTTTGAACTTCTAGAACAAATTAGCATTTCCTTTGGCGCCTAAATTTAAAATCTTCTACATTACACGGGATGTCAGTTGATAGGTTATGTTCATTTAAAGTGTCAATTGTCACCCAAAATCAAACTAGGATTGGATATCTATCTTAATTCAGGTCAGTAATAGGTTACATTTTATATAGAATTATTTGCGATTGGCCGAAAATATTATTTAAAAATTAAATTAATTTAAAAAGGTTCTTGGGTGTTACAAGACCTAATAATGATGATGATGATGCATTATGCAGAAACAACACCATGCTTTTGTGTATTTAAGTTGATTACCCCTTTTGAAACTAAAAATTTATTGAAATGATTTTGCTTAATGAACACTACAATTCATGAAATCAGAATTATACGGGGTACACTAATATTAATTTTTTCCATTTGCGATCAATTTTCCCCTTTTTGCATCCGGTTTCTATTTATCGCACGCCAATTCGCAACAAGATTTGATACACAATTGTTGGAATGATAGTAATTGCATACCATATTCCAGATACTTCACACAACAAAAATTAAAGGCGTTAACCCTACTATTTTATTTTAACGTTGCAGAGTTCTACATATCTCAACTTATATAGGAAAACTTTAATATCAATTCAAAGAGTTCAATATTGACACCAATGCCGCAAAACCAGAGACGACAAAATATCATTAGTGAAATTAATGTCTAGAGAATTTCAAGCACACCATTAATTTTATACATTTTTTATCCTTAGATATGAAATGAATACATAACTTACGAAAAAATAAAAAAATGGATTTAAAATGTTTGTTTTAGCAAAATAGCACATGTAAAGTTCAAAATCGCTCCTTCAATATTGTCTTCAATAATAAAGAGATTTTCTCAAACTTAATAATAATGAATTAATTTTTGAAATTGCGTTAATACGAAACGGTTACTGAAATTTAATGGAATTCAACTTGGATTCCAATATTTCTAGAAAAGTGTTGTAAGTTATCGTTAAATAAAAAGGAGATGTACAGCTTTTACCTGTCGAAAATTGATTTGGAAATATAAATATAGTTCTATTTCTAAAAGTCTGATAATTACTCATCTTATAAAGAACACCCCAAAACTACTTATCTTTTAATAAGGATGTCCTTAATCAATTTTTGTCGATTTTTTCTTTTCATAGACCTTCACTAAGAGTTGGAAAACCTATTCAGCATTGCGCGAGTGATATACCTTCCGACCATTTGATCCAACTGCATAAATTGTTATTGCAAATAACTAACAGCAAATGGCTTCTAACTGTAGTTTTTATTTCAGCTAGACATACTAGTATGCCAACTGGAACGGCTTGTAGATTTTCTTGCAAAGTTGAAAGTACCAGGAGTAGAACCACTTTCACCTTCACGTAAGTTTAGCTTTACAGTAGTTGAAACAATGTTTTATCTTAAATTTGAATTTCAGAAGCACTGTACAGTTTGAGATTCAGCATGCAAGATGATGTGTCCAATGTACTGGACATCCCTCGCACATTTTTGGAAATTCTATTCAAGACAATAAATTCTATTAGGACAATTACTGTTAGAACCTTTGGTTCGGTTGCTTATGTCCTAACGAGACCAGCATCGCTAGTTGTAGGATATACATTCCTAGAACTTAATAAAATTACAGATAAAATTCAACCATACGTACCAATATCTTTGCCAAAACTACAAAACCCCTTTGACTTTGATTATTCACAATTTGCTTCATCTCAGCCATTTACTAATTTCACACAAAGAATTGAACCATATCTACCGTTTTCGCTTAGCGGTTCCTTGGGGGCTTTAAAAAGCCCTTTTCCTAATTTCATCTCTCAAGGTAAAAGTATAGATCAACTTGAAAAAGACAATAAGGAGCTAATGGATTTACTCGAAAAAGAGCGACAACAACATTTCTTAGATCTATCAAAATTAACTGCACTTGAAGAAAGCGCGGCTAAAATAAGCGAGGAGCTAGAGAAATGCAAGCGCGAGTACGACACCCTAAAGGAAGAACTAATGATTAAACTTGCAAAAGAAATTCAGGAGCATAAAGCGGACGTTGAACAACTTTCCCTACAATCAAACAAAGATAAAGTTGAAGCTGAAGAAAAACTCAGTCAAGCCAAAAATGATTGTGACAAACAGAAGCGGGAACTGCAAGTCACAATTGATAAATTAACAAGCTCGAGTAAAACTATTAAAGCTGAGTATGAAGATAAGTTGCAAATCAAAGAACGTGATTGTAAAGCACACCTTCAAGAACTTGCAGAACAAACAGAGGCGGCACGACTTGCAAACCTGGAGTTAGAGCGTCTAAAAGCTGATAATGAACAACAAAAAGTTTTCTACTTTGACAAAATGGCAAAGGAACGAGAGGCACACCAAAAAGAAATAGACGAAGTGTTAGCATTAAGACGGAACGAAAAAGTAACATCTGACGAAAAAATTACTCAGCTCAATAAAGACCTCACTGCTCAAAAGCAATCTTATTTAGACCAAATTGAAAAAGAACGAAACGAGTGTACGGCTCGCATTGAGAAGCTAAAATTGGAATTTGGTTCTGACAAATCGACCGCTGAAGGAAGTTTAACCAAAACCAATGAAGAACTTGAGGCTCAAAAACAAGAACTTTTAACGCAAATTTCCAAGGAGCGCGAACAATATAAACAAAAAATTGATGAAATAGCAGCGAAGAATCGTGAAGAAAAAACCAGCTCAGATGCAAGAATTGATCAACTCACACGTGATCTTGAAAAGCAGAAACAAGAGCTTGTTACCAGTATCAATAAAGAACGTGAATCTACTCAACAACAAATTCAAAAAGCATTGGATGCACAAAAAGTCACTTTCGATCGAGAAACAACTGATTATAAAAAGCAACTGCAAACGTTGCAAACGAAATACGATGAACTACTAAAGACAACAAATAAGGATAAGGCCATTTCTGGTACCGTGAATGAGACATTATCGAAACCTGCTGAACCAGCTGATACATTAACCGGACCTTTACAAGACACTGGATTTGGAAAATTTTCAAACAAACTTAGTCGATCGCGTTCCAATTTTATTTGAACAACATGTGAACTAGAATAGAAGAAGTCTAACTTTAGTATATAACGTGGTTCTAAGTTTTGGAAGAAATAACTATACACCTCTCTTAATCTCTTACTCAAAGCCGATTTGACATGTTACTCACTATTACTTAACCTGACCTAAATCATTCAATGACCAAAAGCTATTTTCACTTACAGTTTATTTAATGTATTTGTACACTTGGGATAATTACCCTTTGTACCTAGCATAGGTTTATAATATACCTTATTACTGCATGAGCTAATTCTAACTGTCTCCGAACACTATGTATCGGCCTATTATTTTTCGCGCTCTCTTTAAATTATACAGTAAGATATTTTCCTTCACATTTCTAGGACACTGTAATTACTTACTTAATGCACTAGCTCATTTAAAGTACTAACCTAGAGAACAATATCTTGATACGTTTCAACCTCCTAATCTCACATTTCTATATTTTTAATTTTAAAACTCTTCGCATTCCTTAACAAAAACTTTTGCCAAACCCTAAAGCTATTCTTGATTTAAATATTACCATTTGGCCGCAAATGTATTCAGTTTTTGGTTTATTTTTATATTTACATCATTTTCACTTCAACGTCATTTATTCTTTTGATCCTGAGTTTGCTTTCGCCTTTTCCGTTGCTATTTAGTATATCCCATTACCTTTGTATGAGCGTTGACTTCTTTCTTGCCCAAAGCTGTTTCTGATATATGTTTTATGCTATCAAATGCTCTTCCTACCTTACCAGTTCTTGCTGGTACTATTATGTCATCTGCGTACTTCAGCATATGAATCTTTTCCGCTATATCTTCCACTGTTTTTATTTTATTTATGATTTCTTGGTTTTACACGTTAAATTAAAGTCGCGATAAGATACTGCTGTTTCACATAATCTTTAACTTTTGATTCTGGTACCTCGTTGTCTAATTCAACTGCACCAGTCCTTTGCCTATATGCTATTAGTGCAGACTTTCTTACATTTAGCTTATGCTGCAAAAGTAGTTAGTGCTCGGAATACTAAGGTTCTTTTTAAAACCAATCTGATCCTCTGATAATTTACTGACTTCCTTTTTGGCTTTTTTTAAACTTCAAATGGTAGGTCTTTGTAGAGCTGTTCGTCTTGTTCTGTTAGACGTCCATATCTAACCAATCCTACTCGAAACTGACCTACTTTTAAGGTTTCTCTCAAACTTTACTTTAGGACATTTTGTACTTCTGACTAAAAATCTTGCATCCAGTTTCTTATCTGCAGCTTTTTTCACTCTGAAACCAAACCCATGTACTACCTTCTCCTTTTCGCTGCGACGTACAGCTGCATATTTATTATAACTTGCAACCATCTCCCTTTTTTACTCCTTAAATGACCCTTTAGGAATTCTATAAATCTTTTTAAAGTTATTATCATCATGATTGGGTGTGGGGGGTACGTGTATCTGCACTATTAGTTTGGCTGTTGGATTGATGTTAATTATATCTCATAATATGCTGCCGTCAACTTATTGAATATTTTATAATTTCCTTGATTGTAACTCATTTATAATAAACATGCACTTGTATGACCATTACCTAAGCCATAGCGGATTATCATAAACTCCTGCTAATAATAATACTTTTCCTCGGCCTTAGTTTTTCGACTTATATCCTATTATCTTTGTGTGAATATTGCCTTCTTTCTTGCCAAAAGCTGTATCCAAGATTTCTTATATGTTATCAAATCCTCTTATTGGTTTAACAGTTCTTGCTGATACTATTATATCATCTGCGTACCTTCTCATATGAATCTATTTTGCTATCTCTTCTACTGTTTTTATTTTATTAATGGTTTCAGATACTGCTGTTTCACATGATCTACCTTTTGATTCTGGTACCACGATGTTTGATTCCACTACTTCAGTCTTTACCTTTTCCCAATATACTATTAGTGCAGACTTTCTTACATTTACCTTTTGCTGCAGTACTAGTTCGAATTGCTGGTCCTGGGTACTCTTTAAATCCAATCTGATCCCCTGATCTTTTACTGATTTTGTTCTTTTTATTTTGTAATCCGAGATCGCATTATTCTCCGTATTTTTGAACAAAAACTCTTCAAACTAAAGGTACTAAATTTCAGAAATCATTTGATCGTACTTTTATAGATTCGTCACTAATAAGGCTTTTTTAAAACCTCAAATAAGTCTGCATGTCTTGTTTTTATACCTATAACGTGTCTTTTTCTGTTAGACTTCTATATCTAACCAATCCTTCTCAGAACTGATCTAGTTTTAAAATTTATCTCAAAATTAATTGCTTTAGTGCATTTTGTACTTCTGACTAAAATTTTTGCATCCAGTTTCTTATCTTTAATTTTTCATTTCTTAAACCAAATACATGTACTATTTTTTCTTTTCGCTTCAACCTACAGCTGCACATTTCTTATAACTGGCCATGCATATACATTTCCAATGCTCTATCCGAAGGTACAACATTGGCCAGGAGGCGAATTTTTGTTGCCTGGAAATTTAGAATTTTACCGAACCTTTGTCGTTCCAGGCAAGGTGGAATCTTTAACGTGCGTGACAACACTCACAAACGGGACCTCCATTTAACCTCTCATCCGAACGAGGGCGTAATTTTTGTGAAAATGCTCACCTGCCATTTTTCAAGCAGTCGGTCGTGTCGGGATCCGTCTTATAACTGTCCACTCTCATTATCTAACCTCTTAAATAACATTTGGAAATTGGTATACATTTTTTCAACTCCAGTATTATCATGATCGGATGTGGACACGTGTATCTGCACTACAGGTGTGGCTCTTGGAATAATGCCTTCTGCCTCTTAAAATACTGCCCCAACTCCTTGAATATTTTTAATTTCCTTGATGCCAACCCATTTATAATTAATATGCATTTGTATCCATTACCTAAGCCATATCGAATTATCCTAAACTCCGGTTAATAAAAAACTTATCTCGCCCATTAGTCTCCGCTAAACCTCATCTAATACAGTTGTGACCTATTCAGTGGGGTGAATTTTAAAATGCAAACACGCAGATACTGAATTATCTTCTAGT
The DNA here is from genome assembly GCA_036346225.1 of Platerodrilus igneus. NCBI lineage: Eukaryota > Metazoa > Arthropoda > Insecta > Coleoptera > Lycidae > Platerodrilus > Platerodrilus igneus. The sequence continues at coordinate 18,624,791 of JARFIW010001469.1, forward strand.
ATGATTTTAAGATGCTCTATCAGCAGGCGCATAGTCTCGCAGTTGCACTGACCTCTTCCTTTAACCCCTTGTATGATTGCAAGCGAACTGTTAAGAGCAAAGTGAGGTCTCTGTTAAGGTCTCGGTTCATGAATGCTTAAACAATTGTTTCTAATACAGTTTTGAGTTTTAAGTGCGGAATTAAACACATTTAAGTATATTGGATTATTTCTAATCGTTACTAATTGTAGGAATCGTACTACTTAATCCTGTTAGTGACGTAAATCGGAATATGTTAGAATTGGATCAGCACGCTTTAGCCGTACGAATGCATTGTTTTATTAAACGTCATATAGCCTATTGAATATTAATAGTACTGTTATGCGTGTTGCATAACGTTACAGATTACACAAGCATAACATATTCTTCCTACCAGTCTTGTTATACGTCGCCTAATCGACTACCTTAAGGTCTCAGTAATTTTTTATGCGTTCCTTCGCTGCAAAGCAGTGGGAAAAAGATCATACTACCTTTGAAATTTTTTTTTCTGTATATACAAAGATAAATGGAATTTTCTATCTTATATTAATCGTTTAGCGTTGAAAACTAACGATTAAATACACTGCACCAAGATTTTTCAATTTTGTTTTTCGAACCATTTTGTCACGGTAAGAGTATATCATTCTTCCCTTTAGAGCAACGCTCGGGAGTTGTTTTGAACATGAACTTATTGCTTTCATTTACTTGGGTTCTTTTAGTGATTTTAGTGTCACTGTTTTGCACAAATATTAAGTCAACCTTTTAGTCGCTGAATGCGATCATACAAATTTTTGATTTTTCTATCATTTTTTCTATAATACTCCTGTTTGTGCAGTTTTCTCTTGAACAAGACCCTGTCTAGTTTCATTTTTATTTCTTAATGTACAATAATATTTTGTTTTTTATTGTTTCTATGAGCTTATACATTTTTACTTTCTGTCGGGCTTACTGGTAAAGGAACTATTTAAAATGTACCACCGTACAATCTGCTTGAGTTCTATACCTTTACCAAGTTATACTTCACAGATCATTCTTTTTCAAGTGTGCATAAAGGGACGGTCCACAGTGTCTTACGTTGCTTACAAAAAGTTTCCTTTAACATTGATATACATGTCTGATTGCTTCTTCTAATCCTACGTGGTGCATACTAGAAGTTCTAGATATTAACGCTTTACAAAAATAATCGAAATAAATTTTTTCCAGAGATGAAATGGGTCACCGAAAGAGTGATCCATGACCCAGTGACCCAAATAGGTATGTGACCCACGACCCGTTGACCCACTAACCCAAATTGGCCCGGTGACCCAAATTGACTCATGGACTCAAGATAATTTACGTCTATGCTTATCAAATATTGTCATTAACAAAATACTTTATTTATTTCAAATAATCACATAAAATGTAAACAAAAGCACTAAAAATAAGAAAGAATTATAATATATAAATAAATTATCTTATAAATCAACGTAATAAAAGAAGGTTACATCACTTATAAATTTATGATGACTAAGCTATACTTTTAAAATTCCGTTTTTAAAAAATTCTGAAACAATAAGTTGACTTTCTACGGCATTAGCCTTGAGTTGTGCCGTATCTTTGCGTGTTATTTTACCAGCACCAAAAAATGTCTCTTAAACTCAACAGATGAAGCTGAAATTACTAGGATTTTATTGGCATTTTTGCTTAGAAGTGGGTACTTCTTTTTATTAACATCCCACTATTTTAATGGATCAAATCGTGCTTCATTATTATCCTTATCGCCATTAAAGGGACAAATTAATTTTTCATATGTGCGTTCTTCGTTGTTTATAAAATTCCGCAGTTCTTCATCGGTTTGCTGTTTAAAATCTAAAGTGCGGTTAGAAAGTAACTAACTGAACCAATAACTTTATGTATAATTATGTGAACGTACTTAATAAACTGAGTTGAAAGTTTACTACTCGATGGCTTTACCTAGAGAAAGCCAAACTGTCACTTTATTAGTTTGGACCACTGGATCAATTTCGGTCACCAGGTCAATTTAGGTTACCCGGATTAATTTGGGTAGACGGGTCAATTTGGGTCGCCGGGTCAATTTGGGTCACCGGGTCAATTTGGGTTGATACACGTGACCTATTGATCCGATGACCTAAGCAAAAAAGTGACCACTTGGACCCACTGACCCACTTGACCCATTTCATCTCTGATTTCTTTACACTAGGGGTTCGTACTAAGCGACTAGTAGGAGCAATACTACTCCTTAATACCTTCAAGCTTTTTATGCAAGGCTACAGCGTGTTCTATTTTACGTGGCAAAAGCTTTTCTGTACGTTGATGTACATGTCCTATCACTTTCTCATCTTATATCACTGCTTGTTATGATTTCAAGCTATTAAAATTGTTTTGTAGTAATTTTTTAGAAAATGTGTCAATTATTTAATTAAATATTTCCCACTTAAAGGCTCGTAAGTAGCCAACTAGTGAAATCAGCGTTGCTCCTTTAACAGTCCTAGAATTGCAATTGTTTACCGGTACAGATCGATTTTTTTCCTAGAAGTTATTTGTTATGGGTGCAACTTAAATTCGGCGGTTTTACGATTTAATAAGTAAAAATTTATCTCTGTAAAAAAATTTACTAGCAAATATATATTGTTTATAAATCAACAAACTTTATTTTAATTCATCTTACACCATCAGTGATGTTTTATTTTACCCACTGTTTAACAATTTTTAATTATTGCAATTTGTCTATCAAAGTTATCTAATTCAAAGTACTATACTTGCAAAGTTTGACGTTATGTACATGGTAATGGTATTACTGTGGGTAATCAAAAAATTGTATAAAATTTTCTAAAAGATATTCTAGCAATGCATTCAGAAGCGATGACTTTCTTCTGTATATGGAGCGTACACTCTATAGCACCTTTGACTAATGGATGACTAACACGTTACTTGTCCTGCTTGGTTAATAATTTTAAATGGGTTGTTCCAACATACGTTATCAAAAACATATTGTATATTAATTAAGTCTATTAGTGTAAACGTGCATCCTTTGACATTTTCCTAAATATAATCTTGTTGTTGGTATAGCTTCTCCTTTTTTAGTCAAACAGATTGAAGGATAGGTTTTCTTCTAGTTGATTGTATCCTACTTTAAGAAAGACCTTTAAACAATAGTTTCTATACTGTTTCCAATCATTTGATGCTGTTATTTTTTGAAACATCACCGTTCTACGTGATTTAAAAGCCTCAACGCAGGACTACCACTGTTTATGCAGTGTTTATCAGTGCTTGTAAAACTTTTTTTGCTATCTAACTGCTTTTTTACGATTTTTACTAAGTAATTTTTGCATTCCTTCCTTGTTTTTTCCCCATTCTTCTGTATTAGTTACATTATGTTCAGTAGTGAAAGCTATTTAATATAGATCTTCCACTCGTTCACCATCCACTTTGTGTTTATTTGTTATAACTTTTTAGCTACTACTGCTTTTTTCTAGTAAGCTATGTCTAGTCTACCACTACTAGCTTCTTGTGCATTCACTTCCACTTACCGTCCATCCCGTCTTCAAAATATTTATCTTGTTATTACATTTCTCCATAACTTGATGCATGTACCTCCTTTATCTTTGGGTGGGACTTTTATTTTGCTACAAAGTCGTATGACTTTTCACCATTATCACGTTTACTTATTCTACATTTATTTCATCTATTAGCAATAATTTTCGAAAATATAATTGCATGTACATTGTCCTTAAAAAACAAATCTAATCTACCTCCACCGGCCAGGTTTAGCCAACTCATTAAAATAAACTTAATCCGTAAATAATACTACCATTCTATTTTTGCAGTTTTCTAGATCCAACATCTTAAAACACATTTATTTAGGAAGCCCTTATGAACAATACATATAGAAACCGTCATTTGTAATGGTAGGCATGACTGTGAATCAATATTACAAACGTACTACAAACTTTTAACGTTTTATTTGGTTTTTTAATTAAAATACAAAATACACACAAATGGCTAGTGTTATCTACCCAAGTACCTTTTCACTAGTGTCGCAAAAGGATCCTTTTATGCACATGACTTCAAAAAGCATAGCGTAGCGATTTCTATTTTATACCTCATAACCCCCTATGTTCAAACACTGAATCAAAAAAATAGCTGCTACAGGATGGGAAATATTCACAATGATTATTTTGGAGAAATGATTACTATCAACTCCATTTGTATATATCCATCACATTGCCTCTTGTACGTTTATTCTAGTAGTTGGTACAGAAACATAATTAAAAGACGTTATAGAACTGACTCTACTGTCTTTTATCGTAGATTTTCAGCTGGATAATTTTTAACCTTTGTTTTAAAAATTTTGTACACTTGAATCGACGTAAATCAAGCAACAGTTATCGAAGATGATTAAATTGATCAAGATCATTTAATTAGAAAAACAAGTCTTTTCTTGTTTTATTGATTGTATAATTTAACGAGTACACGAATTAGAAAAGCCATCCTGTGCCTCCTAAATAAAGGCACATACTTGATTTAATTTTTTTATCCAGATAAAAAGCTTCCATTCCATATGAGTAGAACATTTGTAAGAAAACAGATTTAAGTTTAACTGCCAATAGATAATTAAAAATATTAAAAAATAAGCTCCCTTTTATAAGACAAAGGGTGAAATTAGTTTTTTTTTATAAAAGATGTGTCATTGCATCTATATAAATTATATAATCAACTTGTGTTACATCACAGTGGATTATCATTAAACCAAGTCGTTTATTTATTGCAAATTGATTTTTTACTATACGAATACATGCGTCGGTGTGTTATTCTTAATGCCGCGTAAACTTTCTGATTGGCTGATGCAGTCGTTGCTCTGTACAATAAAAATTTCAAGTGATTTTATTATATTAAACCAGTTTCATTAACACTATGCTAACGTGCATTTGTTTGATATTTAAAAAACGGTGAAGAAATTTTTGTTTATAATGTAGATCAAGCTACAACAAAGTCAATGATTATGGAAGAGATTAATAATGACAACAGTTTTTATCCATGCTGTTAAAATTTACTTTGTTTAATCAATGAATAATAAAAACCTAAAAATGAGTTCACACCTTAGATTCCACAACAAGCGTACAAAAGAAAATGGAGAGTAAGCAACATGCTCTATGTAGTAAACTAATACAAAATTGAGCAAGATGATTGTAAACAGATTGAACGTATGCAAAGTGATAACTTTCAGTATACCCTTACGTTAATGAAATTCCTACGATAAATATTGGCTTCAGAGCATTTAAGTAACTCAATTTGCCCAATATAGAATATACTTTTGAGTTAGACTTCTTGTACTGTAATTGGTTGTTAATAATTAGATATTTTTAATCTTTATATTTTAATATATATGTTGGCTTTATGATTATGTAAACGCTTTGTTTTTTAGTATCTAATAAATATGTAATCAATTTTACTTACCTTTAAGTATGTAACAATTTAATCGTTGGGCAAATCTTATGTTATGAAAAACTAATATTTTAAAAGAAACTACAGTAAAAGAATGAAATCATATTCGCATAAAAGATTTTCAAAATAAAGCTAACAAGAGTGTCTTATTGTAGAAAGGAAAAGCTTTGGTAAGTGTACTAATTATTAAATCGCTCTTTTTACTTCTGTACAAATTCAAGTCCTAACAATTGCTCCTATTATGACTAGTTTTTAGGATTTGCTACCTGCCGCTCCCTGCAGATCTACAAATATTCTAAATTCCTAATTATAGGTGAGCAACCTAAATAGAAAATGACGCGAAGTCTTATTGTGCATGCGTTAGAAATAGACTCCCACTGGGTTTGATGTTTTATATAGAATGTTACGGGCTGATTTGACGCTAGTGACTTTTAAATTTTCTTTAGCCTGAAACGTAACAGAAAGGACTATGCCAGCTAGCTATAAAGGTGAGGGATAAGTTCAATAATAACAAAAGAAATTCTTTCAGAGGTGTACAACTTTCACACGTGCAACATATCTGGAAAAAATGAAAATAATGAGATTTAGCAAACAGCAACACAGATTACCTAGATTGTAACCTTAATTTCAACTAAATTGGCTATCTCTAAAAAGAACATTTAAAATTTTATTGGAATGATGCTACGTCTATCTCTTAATATGCTGCCGTCAACTTATTGAATATTTTCTAATTTCCTTGGTACTCGTTTATAATAAACATGCGCTTGAATGACCATTACCTAAGCCATAGCGGATTATCATAAACTCCTGCTAATAAAAATACTTTTTGTCGGCCTTAACTTTTCGGCTTAATATATCTCATTATCTCGGTGTGAATATTGCCTTCTTTCTTGCCAAAAGCTGTATCCATTGTTTGGTATGTGTTATCAATTCGTATTCCTGGCTTAACAGTTCTTGCAGATACTATTATATCATCTGCGTACCTCGTCATATGAATCTATTTTGTTATCCCTTCTACTTTTTTTATTTTATTAATAGTTTCAAATGTTGCTGTGTTACATGATCTTTAACTTTTGATTCTGGTACCACGTTATTTAATTCCACTACTCCAGTCTTATCATTTCCCAATATACTATTAATGCAGATTTTCTTACATTTATCTTTTGCTCCAATACTAGTTTGTGTTCGAATTGTTGGTTCCTGGGTTCTCCTTAAATCTAATCTGACCTTTTGATCCTTTACTGATTTTGCTCTTTTTATTTTGTAATCCGAGATCGCATTATTTTCCGTATTTTAGAACAAAGACCCTTCCAACTAAAGGTACTAAATTTCAGAAATCATTCGATCGTACCTTTTTGGATTCACTACTAATAAGTTTTTTTAGAACCTCAAATTATGAGCCTGCATATCCTGTTTGTATACCTATAACGTGTCTTGTTCTAATAGACCTCGATATTTAACCAACCATACTCAGAACTGACCTACTTTTAAAAATAATCTCAAACTTAATTGCTTTAGTGCATTTTGTACTTCTGACTAAAAAATCTTGCATCCTGTTTCTTCTCTATAACTTTTTCATTCTTAAACTAAATACATGTACTACTTTTTCTTTTCACTTCAACCTACAGCTGCACATTTCTTATAACTGGCTACTCTCTCATTATCTAACCTCTTAAATAGCATTTTAAAGTTGGTATACATCTATTCAACTCCATTAGCATCATGATTTGATATGGACACGTGTATCTGTACTACCGCTGTGGTTATTAGAATAATGCTGTCTGCCATCAACTCCTTGAATATCTTTAGTTTACTTGATGCCAACCCATTTGTAATAAATATGCACTTGTATCCATTACCTAAGCCATATCGAATTATCCTAAACTCCCGGTAATAAAATACGTATCTTGTCCATTAGTTTCTACTTAAACCTCATCTAATCCAGTTGTGACCTGTATGGTGGGCTGGATTTTAGAATGCAAACACTAGCAGCATACTGAATTATCCTCTAGTATGACTTAAAGGTGCTCTATCAGCAGACGTATAGCCCCGCAGTTGCACTGACCTCCTCCTTTAACCCCTTGTATGGTTGCAAGCGAACAGTTAAGAGGAAAGTGAGGTCTCTGTTAAGGTGTCGGTTCATTAAGCCTGAAACAATTGTTTTTAATACAGTTTTTAGTTTTAAGTGCAGAATTAAACACACTTAAGTACATTAGATTATTTCTAATCGTTACTAATTGTAGGAATCGTACTACTTGATCCTTAGTGACTTAAATTGGAATATGTTAGAATTGGATCTGCACACTCTAGCCGTATGAATGCATTGTTTAATAAACGTTATATTGCCTATAAAATATTAACAGTACTGTTATGCGTGTTGCATAACGTTACAGATTACATAAGCACAACATATTCTTCCTACCAGTCTTGTTATACGTCGCCTGATCGACTACCTTAAGGTTTCAGTAATTTCTTATGTGTTCCTTCGCTACAAATCAATGGGAAAAAGATCCTACTATCTTTGAATTTTTTCCTGCATATTCAAAAATACATGGAATTTTCTTTCTTCTATTAATCGTTTAGCGTCGAGAACTAGCGATTAAATACACTGCACCGAGATTTCTCAATTTTGTTTTTCAAACCATTTTGTCACATCATCATCATTAGGTCTTCAGTCCTAGAACTGGTTAGACGCGTACCATCATTGTTCCCTATTCTGAACTAACCTACAGATTTCCCTGAAATATGCACAGTTTGCATCTATAACTGTCTGATCTAGGTCTACATCTACCTCTTTTCCTATCTCTGCTTGTAATATATCACATACTATTCCCCAAAAATGCCTTAGAACGTATTCCGCCCTACTATTTCTCTTTTTCCCCAGATATCCTTGTTCCCCTACTATTTCTGTAACTTACTTGTTATTATCTTTGTCTGTCCATGCTATCGTCCTCATACATCTGGAGCATTTCAAAAGACTGCTACCGTTTTTCTGTCTGCATTTCAGCCTGTCTGTATTTCAAAAGCATACTGTGCTGTGCTCCACACATATGCTTTCAACCATTTTCTTCTTATTCTGTTTGTTGTTTTTCCTCATAGGCGATGTTCTTTCTTGTTAGATGCAGTTCGATCACTTTCTATTGTTTTACAGTTATATGCCCTATTTCTCCGACCTTCAATGGTTGTGAAGAGAGGTAAGCAGTCTGTGGCTGCCAAGTTCTCCCAACACTTAACCATTTGGCGATTTAGTATATTTTCCAATTTATCTTATCGCACAGTTAACATTAGTTGCAGGTATTTCGCAGTCATTAGGTTTTCCGTCTCAAAACTGTTTGGACACGTACCTGCACTTATTTATATTCTGAGCTAGCCTACATAGTTCCTGAAATTCTCACACAGCATGTGTATTCAGGTTAATCTTCTTTGGGAATTAAACCACTCCTAGTTTTAAAATCAACTTTATTTACGTTTCGATCCATGACCTAGGATCGTTGTCAAAATTATAATAAAACTTCAAGTTTGGCATTTATGACATAAATTGAAGGTGACTTTGATTTATTGATGTTTGAAATATTTGGTTTGAGTATACTAAGCAAAAATTTTTAAAGTTTAACAGAATGATTGCCTTCAATTTGTGTTGCGACCTGGGATCGGCTTTCGTTAGGTAGCCAATATGCTTAACGTGAAATCAGCTGATTAATTTTTATTGGTGAATTTTATATAAATTCAATAACTTGGAATTGGAAAACATTTTTAACATGTTTCTATTTATACAATTGAGAGGATGGTTATTAAAGAAGTGTGCGATTGCATTATTGAAAGGCTTAAGTAGCCGTTTTTTTTATATTTATTTTGAGAGGGAAAATTCATTATGATTTAAGTTACCTCTTTGGTAGATTTTAACATGGTTCTGAGGCGACTCTATGGCGGGTTTACACTTGTCAGATACCGATATTGTTCTATGAAGATTGTATATGGATCTGAGGCGACCCTATGGCGGGTTTACACTTGTCAGATACCAATGTTGTTCTATGAAGATTGTATATGGATCTGAGGCGACTCTATGGCGGGTTTACACTTGTCAGATACCAATGTTGTTCTATGAAGATTGTATATGAATCTGAGGCGACCCTATGGCGGGTTTACACTTGTCAGATACCAATGTTGTTCTATGAAGATTGTATATGGATCTGAGACGACCCTATGGCGGGTTTACACTTGTCAGATACCAATACTGTTCAACGGAGATTGTATATGGTTTTGAGGTAACCTTATTGTGGATTTATACTTGTCAGATACCAATGCTGTTTTACAAGGATTGTTAATATGCTTATTTTTATGTAATTAGTTATTTTATGTATAAATAGAAATCATGTATGTAGGCTGTATTGCATGTTAATATTGCAAGGAAAACCCAGGAAAAACTTGCAATGCTACCTAGATATTGTGGGTATTTGATTTTCATTTGTTATTTCTTTTAGTAATGGAATCCATTGTTTACTGAAAGCCACGGATTCGTTTGCAACGCAGTTATTTTTATGTAGGGTTATATAGGCAGCTTCTTTGATTTTGCGTTTTGGTGGTTTTCTTTTTCTTCTTTTCTTCTTTTCAGAGAGTATGTGTATTCAGCTCGTTCCCTTCTATTGTTTTCTAATTTTATACCCTATTTTACCGAGATTCAGTGAAGGAGGTTAAGCAACCTGTGGCTACCAAGATCCCCAACACTTAGACATTTGCCGAAATAATGGTTTTCTAGTAAATCCTTTCACACACTTAACATTATTCGAGAATATTGCCCAACCAATTCTTGTAGTTACTTATAATAATCATCATGTTTACGCACAGTTATCTTTTCGTCATTAGTTTATCCATCTTGGGATTGGTTGGATGCGTACCTCCATTGATTTCTATTCTGGGCTAGCCTACACATCTCCCTGAAACCTCTACAGCCCACATCTTTTACTATCTGTGTGCAGTAGTCTAATCTAGGTCTGCCTCTTCTTCTCTTTTTTCCTATCTCTGCTTCTAAAATATTCCGCACTATTCCCTCATGCCGTAGTATGTGGCCTATCATCCTATCTCTCCTATTTTTACCGTTTTCCACATATTTCTTTCTTCCCTACCATTTTTAGTACCTCTTCGTTCTTAACTTTGTCTGTCCATGATATCTTCATCATACGCCTGTAACACCACATTTCAAAGGCTTCTACCTTTTCTTGTCCGCTTCTCCTACTGTCCAGGCTTCACAGCCGTACAGTGCTGTGCTCCACACATATGTTTTAAGCAATCTTTTCCTTGTTTCTATGTTTGTGGTCTTTGAGCACAATAGTTGCTTTTTCTTGTTAAATGTAGCACGACCTTGTGCTAATCTTTGTTTTATATCTTTGTGCTTTTCCCATCTTGCGTTATTTGGCTTCCTAGGTAGCAGAAATCCTTAACCTCTTGTAAGTTCGTGTTAAATACTTGTATTCTTGTTTTTGATTTATTTTCCCCACCTTTGCAAACTAGAACTTTAGTTTTAGTTTTGTTAATTTTCATACCGTATCTCTCTGTTAGAACCGTTTCCATTTCATTAAGAGCCGCTTCTAACTCTTCCTTGCTAGACGCTAATACCGCTATATCATCTGCAAATCTAAGCATATCAATTTTTTGTCCCTGCATAGTAATTCCAAATGTCTTTCTGCATTTGACAGTATTCATTGCCTCTTCTATGTACAAGTTAAAATCAATGGGGATAGGGCACATCCCTGTCTCACCCCTTTCCTAATGTTTACTTCTCTACGTTCCTGCTCTAATTCTATTACTGCTGTTTGCTCTTTGTATAAGCTATGTACTATTCGTCTATCCCTATAACTCATTCCAATCTTTTGAGTATTTCAAACATTTTTTCCAATTTACATTGTCGAATGCTTTTTCCAGATCTACAAACCCTATATACATGCTTTCCCTTTTTCTATTGTTTTCTCCATTATCACTCTCAGAGCTAAAATAGCCTCCCGTGTTCCCCTGTTTCGCCTAAACCCAAATTGGTCTTCTCCTAGTATTTCTTCAGCTCGTTTTTCCATTCGTCTTTGCACAATTCTAGTTAATATTTTGACACGTGTGCTGTCAAACTTATTGTTCGAAAATTTTCACATCTATCCGCGCCTTTCTTTTTGGTATAGTTACTATGATGCTACGTTTGAAATCTTTGGGTATCTCGCCTGTCTCATACATATAGCTTACAAGTTGGAAGAGACGTTCTGTTACTGCTTGTCCAGCGGCTTTTAGAGTTTCTGCTTGCACCTTATCTGTACCCGGCGCCCTACCATTTTTCAGACTCTTTAATGCTAATTCAAACTCGTCTCGAAGTATAGGATATCCCAAGTCATCATTTTCAATGTCTGATTCCTGTTCTAATGCAGTTAGTTCCTCTCCTGCATATAAATTCCTATATATTCTTGCCATCTACTCACTTTCTACGTTTTCTATAATGACGTTTCCTTGTGCGTCCCTTATATTTTTGCTATACGGTTTTATATCCCTAAAATTCATTCTAATTAATTTGTATGCTTGGTCTGTCTTTCCTATTTCCATCTTAGTTTGTACTTCTTTGCACTTTTCATCAATCCATTGTTCTTTAGCTTTCCTGCATTTTCGAATAATTTCCCATTTTATGGCTTTGTATCTCTGTTTTCCTGTTTCGTCTGATTTATTTTTGTATTTTCGTCTTTCTTCTATTAAATTCACGATATCCTTTGTTATCCATGGTTTCTTATTTTCTTTTTGTGTATACCCCAAAATATCTCTGACCGCCATGTCTAGGCTGGATTTAATGTTATTCCATTCTGTTTCTACTTCCTTAGTTTCAGATATTTTCCCGATATCATTCAGCAATTCATTTGACTTTTTTTCGAATCTTACTTGAATATCTTTGTCTTTTAGTTTCTCTAAGTCCAAGTGCCTTTTTCCGTTCCTCTTTTCAGATTTTTAAATTTAAGTGCGGCCTTCATAATTACGATGTTGTGGTCAGTATCTATATCTGCTTCTGGGTAGCTTCTACAATCTTTTACTTGATTCCTAAACCGTTGTCTAACAAGAATGTAATCTATTTGATATCGTCCTATATCTCCTGGCATCTTCCACGTATATCGTCTTCTAGCATGATGTTGAAATAATGTGTTTGTGATGATTAAATTGTTCTTGTCGCAAAATTCTACCAGCCTATTTCCCTGTCGTTTCTCGTGCCTAAACCAAATAAACCTACTACCGCTCCTTCCCACCCTCACCTACCACGGCATTAAAATCCCCCGTAATTATTAAATTTTCATGTCCTTTTACGTATCTTAATATGTCTTCGATATCTTTGTAGATGACTTCTACCACTTCGTCACTGTAGCTAGAGGTGGGCATGTATACTTGTATTATTACTGTGTTTGCCGGTTTAGATTCTAATCTAACCATGAGTACTCTTTCGTTCTTTTGTAAGTAATTTTCACACAGTATCCTATCTTTTCCGCATAACTATCCCCACACCCAAATTTCCGTCCTCTGCTCCTGTATGAATTACCTGAAGTCTCCACTCCAAAATCCCCGCCTCTGGCCACCGAACTTCGCTGATCCCTACTATGTCTAGTGATAACCTATTCATCTCGATTTTAGGTTCTCTAGCTTACCTACTTGCTTCATACTTCTAACATTCCACGCTCCGACTCGCAGAATGTTCCTGACTCTTATTTTGAACTTTCCGATCGCATCCTCCGAGGTAGTTTCCTCCCGGAGATCCGAATGGGAGACTATTTTAACTCCAGAATCTTTTACCCCAGAGAATGCCATCATGTTTATTACAATTTAAGTACGCTGTGTACTTGGGAGATAATGTGGTGGTTTCCCGTTGCCTTCCACATCGCGGTAGTGTGTCTTAGACTGCCATACCGACCCCTATGGTCTCTGCCAATCTAAGTACCGAAAGAGCCGCTGCCCTCTTTCGGGGACCTGTCTTAGTCTGGTTCCTCACTAACGACCCTACTACTTTGGTTGGACCTGTAGTTTGGCTTTTTAGCTCATTAGAACACGCAAGCCATTTCACCTGTTCTAGTAATTTAGAACTTCGGCAAGGTGCAGGTCCATTCGAAATGGCATTTTGTCACAGTAAGGGTTTATCATTCTTCTCCTTAGAGCAACACTCGGGAGTCATTTTGAACATGAACTTATTGCTTTCATTTACTTGGGTTTTTTTAGGGAATTTAGTGTCACTGTTTTGCACGAATATTAAGTCAACTTTTTAGTTGTTGAATGCGACCATACAAATTTTTTCTATAATATCCCTGTTTGTGCAGTTTTCTCTTGAACAAGCGCCTGATTAGTTTATTTTCATTTCTTAATGTACAATAATATTTTGTTTTTTACTGTTTCTAGGAGCTTATACATTTTCACCTTCTGTCGGGTTTACTGGTCAAGGAACTATTTAAAATGTACCACAGTACAATCTGCTTGAGTTTTATATGTTTACCAAGTTATACTTCAAAGATCATTCTTTTCAAGTGTACATAAACGGACGGTCCACGTTGCTTACGAAAAACTTCCTTTCACATTGATATACATGCCTGATTCCTTCTTCTCATGCAACATAGTGCTTACTAGGAATTCTAGATATCAACGCTTTTGTGGAACTTTTCCGAAAATGATCGAAATAAATGTCTTCACATTAGGGGTTCGTACTAATCAGCTAGTTGGAGCAATATTACTTCTTAATACCTTCAAGCATTCTTATTAAAGCTTTTATACAAAGCTGCAGCATGTCCTACTTTACTCGCAAAAGCTTTTTTGTATATTTATATACATGTCCTATTTCTTTTTTCTTCTTATACCATTGCTTGTTATGATTTCAAGCTATTAAAGTGGTTTTGTTGTAATTTTTTAGAAAATGTGTCAATTATTTAATTAAATATTTCCTACTTAAACATTCTTACGTAAACAATTAGTGAAATCAGCGTTGTACTTCTAACAACCATAGAATTGCATTTGTTTACAGATACAGTTCGATTATTTTTCCTACAAGTGATTTGTCATGACTGCAATCTAAATTCAACAGTTCTACAATTTAATAACAAGAACGTTATCTCTGTAAAAACATTTACTAGCAAATATATGTTGTTTATAAATCAACAAACTTTATTTTAATTCAATACCTCACATGACCTCTAAGGTTTAAGATTAAGTTGATACCGAGTAGCTAGCCTTGAAGTTTAAACAAATTATTTCTTAAACATCAATATTGCGGTGCTGTATCTAGAAACGATTCGGTGCAGAGAAATATTTGGTGTCTTACATAAAAATAGCTTAGTACGAATCGTATCATACTAATTTAATAGTTTGTTAAAAATTTACTCAAGTTTTTAATATTTTTAAACTGTATTCGTTTGACACATCTTTCTATTAAGCTAGATTCCTCATTGACCGTAGCTATATTTAACAATACCTTTCATAGCATGTTATGTATGTTCTTCTTTACAAATTTCGTTTTTTATTTATCTCATATTTTATCTACAGTCTCAAGTCTCAGAATAACACCAAGTTTTCTAAAACGTTTTTGAGAGGAAACTAGTAAAGCTCCTTTTCTAAACTATTTCTAAGATCCTATTGTTGCCAGTTTGTCCAGCTTATCTTAACCCTCTGTAGTACCACAACTAATATCTTTTAACCTTTTAATATTTTTCTTACCTTGTTGCGCTTTTTTAGAGTCACAAACCCTAATTTAATAATTTAAATTAAGGGATTTGCAATCTTAAGTCGGATCAAAATTTAGCTAGTATAAGAAGGCGCATAAGAATGTGGTTGTTGAATTTGCACGAGTTGTTTGGTATTATTAGATATATTGGCTTCAGTGCATTTAAGTACCTCAAATTGGCCAATAGAATATACTTTTGAGCTAGACTTCTTGTACTGTAATTGGTTGTTAATAATTAGATATTTTTAATCTTTATATTTTAATATATGTTGGCTTTATGATTATGTGAACGCTCTGTTTTTTAAGTATCTAATAAATATGTATTCAATTTTACTTACCTTTAAGTATGTAACAATTTAATCGTTATGAAAAACTAAAATTTTAAAAGAAACTACAGTAAAAGTATGAAATTATATTCGCATAAAAGATTTTTAAAACGAAGCTAACAAGAGCGTCTTAATGTAGTAAGGAAAAGCTTTGGTAAGTGTACTTGAATTTATTAAATCCCATATTCTATTTTTATACAAATCGCTCCTATTATGATTACCCTTTGGCAATTGCTACCTGCCGTTCTCTGCAGATCTACAAAACTTCTAAATTCCTAATTATAGGAGCAACCTAAATGGAAAATGACCCGATGTCTTATTGTGCTTGCGCTAGGAATTGACTCTCACTAGGTTTGGGATGTCTTGTATAGAATGATACGTTCTAATTTGACGCTAGTGACTTTTAAATTTGTTTTATCCTGAAACGTAACAGAAACGATTATGCCAGCTAGCTATAGTAGCGATCGGTAAGTTCAATAATAACAAAAGGAATTCTTTCAAAGGTGCACAACTTTTACACGTGCAATATATTTAGAAAAAGGTCTCTATTGCATATTAATGTCAGACTAAGGTTTAATAAAATCATTTTCTTATATTTCATGATAAAACATGAACCTCTTTATAAAATGATTGTAGGTACTTTGAGATAAATTACACGACTGTACTCCAAAAATAAACTTCTATTGTGATTAAATTTGTGTACCAAAAACTACACAAAATGTTACTATCTACAAGAAAATTGAAGTCTGCCCGAAGGGACTGTAATTAATAAGTTCTAGAATATTTCTTTAGAAGAACGTAACAAGATGTTTGTATTAATGAGCTTACACTAATTTCATTTCAATATACAGCTTAAAGAATTTTAAATTTAACAATAATTGATGTAATGAATGTTTAAGTACCATCAACCAGATCTGATAGGTGATGCACATGAATCATTCAAATACAGTACTCTTAAAATATTTAATTTTTATATAAACATAATCACAATAATTTTGTCTTTATAAAGAAATTGAGTTTAGATAGGTAATATGTCGTAACACACTTTCTCTTAGATATTAAGAAAACGTAAAATTGTAAAACGTGTTTCTAAAATTAATTAAGTCTTTCTAGATTTGTATAATTCACTACAAGTATGCTGTTTCTATTAACAACGGCTTTAAAATAATTAAAATTTATTGAAAAAAACTATGTCTCATAGAATAATTAATCATTACAAGATTAGCATGTAAGTAGGTAAATGGAAATTGCCTAGCTACTATTTAATTTTCTTGAAAAATAAGACTGGCACTTTAATATTGATTTTAAAGGATGTAAATTTAGTGTCAATGGTGAATATCTTAAAGATCAAGACTGATGCGACTAATCACTTACCTGTCAGATCGACCCATATGTTAACAATACCTGGATATCATTGAAGTTTACCAGAACACAGCAACTTGAAGTGGTTTGACACGCGCCAAAATAACCTGCCCTGAAACCAACCAGTGAAAATTACAACATGGATTCTTCTAAAAACTAAAAATTTTGAAACGAAAATATTGCAGTTCGTCATAATATTGGAGACAACTTTCTATTAAAGCAACATAAGCGTCGATACCAAACTTCTCATATTTACATCAATTTATTTGTCTTAAAGTTTGAATAAACTGCACTTAAAAAGGTTTGACTATCATTTTTATAACTCACCTGTGGCGGTAATTTATTTGTAGCGGTGTCATCTTTATTGTTTTTACCACCATCTTCTACGGAAGTTGCTTTTATAACCTACTTGTTGCGCATTATCTTTGTTTCTATTAAACTTTACCATTTAAAGTGTGAACTCATTTTTGTTGAACGAATATAGCAATGCGAATAACATCCTTGTAGATAAACATTCTGGACAGGTAGAGGTCTAGAAAGACACTAACCATGATCTACAAGCCGCATGGGCGATAATAGATTGTCCTTGCGTGATAGGTGCGCTCACAAATGTAAAACAAACTCGCGAAGTAATCGTTACGATGCTGAAATATAAATTGAGGGTCATATATTAATGAAAATTGATACATTCTTACCTAGAATAAAGACGTTAGTTCAAATATACGATCCAGTATGCAAGAAGTAAGCACTAAATACAGGGCGATTCAACATAAAAGGTGCTACTTGTGGATAAGCGACTAAAAGACTTGTAATGTAAAATAAAAACGATACACCTGCACCTTGTTGTATACTCTTTGTTCTAATAAGGTTCTAGGTTCTCGACTGATACAAGCCCCCTCACAAATAACCTACTTTACTTCTTCAAATGTGGGTTTTACAATAAAATACATACATATAGGCGTAATCATCCCATATAATACAAGAAATAGTTCATCAATAAGCAATGCCGTACAGGCAATTATACGCAAAATGAACAACTTACATTAATAATCGCATTTCCCTCGTTATGCGCCGGCACTCACGAACACCGAACTCTGCCTTGTTAATGAGTATAATCGTTCAACTAACTGCCGTTTCTTGCACTATTATTCAGAAGTATCACTTAATATAAACAAAACCCTTATACAATAATGACCACAAGTTCAGTGTAAATACAGACGTAAATACTAATACGACAAAAATATAGAGCTACCCCTCATCAAACCCTCAGACCGACTGACTCCTAAATCCCTCTTACATCTAACAAAATTCTTAAACTAACCTGTTTTGGTGGCGCGTTAATGGGAAGTTCGACTATATTGTTGCGTACACTACACTACCCCTCCCCCCTTAAATTTTTGCTGCGAAACCAGAAATTTTAAATTTACTTACAACTACCAGACAATATAATGCGACACTTTCAATAGTAATTTATTTGACAGTTATATGAGGTTTAAGATTTACAACATTTTATCTTCCCAGAAAGTTTCCTTATTGATCCCCGATAGAATAGCTATTTGGACCGTTTTGCCCAAAAACAATAAAAGGTCCTTGGTACAAAATAAAAAATTTTCTTATTTCAGCTGGCCCGCTACATGATAAGGGATGGGTCCTCACCAGAATAGTGTTCCCTTTTTGAAAAACCACCGACTTCATACAAAACTCGCTCTTAGCTTTCTTACTCCTCACTCTTAGTCAATAACCGCTTGTAAATTAGTTCCCACCTTTGCTCCAAATTAAGGCAAGAAACATCCTCAATTCGTGGAAACTCACCAAATTTTGAATATAATTTGTTTTCTTTATTCCAAAATGCAAATACAGAGAGATATAGCCGAATGAACTACATTATTTAGGCAGTCCTCAACTGCTTTAATTTTGCACGCCTACGGCATATCTTTCCTAAGTAAGCGCAGTAAAGGAACCGTTAGCTCCGCAAAATTTGTACAAAACCGTTGCTCAAAATTAATGAATCCCAGAAAACTTCTAAGTTCCCGAATATTTTTCGGCCACTTAAACTGTTAAATTGCCGCAACCCGTTGAGGATTAACTGATATACCTTCCGGCGAAATCAAGTGCCCCAAAAACTCTACCTAATTCCCCGCGAACTTTGTTTTTCTCAATTTAATGGTCATATTCGCCTTACGAAATTTCCCGAAAATAAGCTACAGATGCATAAAATGTTGTTCGGGATCTTTCGAAAAAATCAACAAATCGTCTACAGACACCACCGTAAATTGGCCGCAGTTACCACCTAACACTTCGTCCACGCAGCGTATGAAACTCGCCACGAATGTCGCCAAACTAAAAGGAAGTAATTGAAAACAGTACGTTTTATTCTCAAATACGAAACCGTATATTTCTGATCAACTGCTCTCATAGGCACCTGCCAATATCCTACTACCAGATCCAGCGAACTGATCACTTGACTTATTTTAAACCGTATTAACAATTCCTCAGGTGACGTAGAAGCCATATAATCTTTCTCTATACGCGTATTTAGATAACGGGCACCTAAACAAATGCGCACCGAATGGTCCTTTTTCACTAGCGTAACTAACGGCTATATATATTCGGTTGGGCAATCTCTAACAACACCCATTTTACACATGTTCAGAATCTGTTCCTTCACTTCGTTTTTGTACGCGTTCGGTATTGGGTATGACCGCTTCCTAAAAGGCGTTGTATTTTTCATTTTAATTTCATGTTTATATAAATAAATTAGCCCGGACGTTTCAGAAAGCACGTCGGAATGTGATTTAACCAACTCGCGTAGTTCAAACTTTTTTCTCACTAATCGTTTCCGTCCCAAATGCCGCTGCCCTTAATTCATCAACAGAATACCGGTGCCGTTCTTTGTTATGCAGATCTATCACTCTTAAGGAGTTGATAGATATATTTTCTTCTGCCTCACTCTTAATTGATAATTCTACAACCTCGCATTTAACAGGAATACTAAGTATTAACCTATCAAAATCAACAGTGACGCTGTTTCCTATCGACCAATCACGCCCTAAAATAATATCTTTTTTCTGTGACGGGAATGAATTTGATATCTAATGTATTTTGACAGGTAACAAAATGTCACTTTTTATGAATTTACTATTTTCCCCGGGAAAAATGAGTACTTTTTTTCCGGGTACGTGCAAATAAGTAAGATCACGAAGATATTTAATTTAAAGCCGGGTCCACACTCGTAACATCCGGGTGTAACATAACATCGTATCATAACATTCAAAACAACCTATATAAACAACTTAAGTAGGCAATTTTTGAAACCACTCGCTGAATTAAATTGACATATATTTGATTACTTTAAGGGTTTCCTTAGCACCGTAAGTCTAACTGTCCCTTTAAGTACAACAACTTACATGTTTGAAACTTCAAATTTGACATCAATTATTTTTTTGACCTCATTATATTGTAATATTTTTTTTTCTGCGACGGGAAAAAAATGTGACATTTAATATTTCTTGACAGGTAACAAAATGTCACTTTATATAAAATTACTTTTTTCCCCGGGAAAAAAATGAGTACTTTTTTCCCTGGTAAGTGCAAATAAGTAAGAACACGAAGATATTTAATTTTAGAATATTTTATTATGTATAGTTACGTTTCCTTAATGTTAAAAGTACAGTTATTAAATGTACATTGCCTGAAAGACATGTTTTTTGAACAATTAGGAATGTCTGCTACAGTGGAATTTTCTTGATTTGAAATAATATTTTGTGCCACTGACACAACTGCCGTTGATGTACTTGTTCGCAAATTGGATTCTGTTTCAGCTGATGCACTGCCACACAAACTAAACAGTTTCTTAGCTATTTCTGTCTTGTGCACTATCGATTCATCAACATACCCTTCAGCGACCATTGATGACTTCCAACCACCATGTTTCTTTAGTGTCATCAAGTCTCCCCCAGATTCAACTAAAAGTGTAGCAGACGATCTTCGAAATGCATGACCTGTATATGACTTAGCATTTTAAGTCGAAGAAAATTGGCTACTATTTCAGGTACCTTATAAAACTGATTTCTACCCACAACTTGATTGACGCATTTCCCATTGCGATATGCATAAAACAGGCGGCGATCCTTTGCTGCTGCTGGACGAAGTGCCATGTACATTCTGTAAAATTTAATATATTCTTCAGTAACTATAAATCTCCTATTTACATCATTCTTTGTTTGCTTAAGTTTCACAATTAATGACGTTCCCACGTCTTCAATATCATCTAATGTTACCTGGCTAATTTCACATATTCGACAGGCTCCTGCAATCCCAAATACAACAACAACCTTGACCAATAAATAAACTTCATCAGGAGCATTATTTAAAAATCACTAATATGTGTACTCGTAAATATTGCAGATTTTTGGGCATGTAACCTTTCCCATTTTGTTTCAGAAACGTAATTAGTTTGCAATATTTTGAAATGTCTACGTTATTATTGACTTGTAACATACTTTTTATCATTGAATAATTCGACCACACTGTTGATGGCTTTTGTTGTTGCGCTAGTTCCGAAAAATAAACCAATAACACCGTCTCCGAGTAAGAACTACATGTCTTTTTCGCCTTCCATTCCATGAATCTTGAATACGCAGTTTCGTAAATTTTTCGTGATTTAGCTGGCAATAATTTTATTGATGCTACTTTCGCTGCCTCTACCAATTCCGGTGGAGTAAGAGAAACTTCTGAATCAGTACTGTCCATTTTTGAATTTTGAATATTCAAAACAATCGATATAAACAACTTAAGTTCGCAATTTTTGTAACCACTCGCAAAATTAAATTGACAGATATTTGATTACTTTAAAGGTTTCCTTAGCAACGCAGATCTAACTGTCCCTATAAGTACATCAGCCTACCTGTTTGAAACTTCAAATTTGACATAGATTGATTTTTTGACTTTAATATAATTGGTAATATTTTTAAATATTAAATCATTGTTTTGCCAGTCACAGAAAAATATTGTATTATACGCGGGTAAAATGTAGATTTTAGCTCTCGGTGTTTTGTCTCCCTCCGCTTCGCGTCGGGAGACAAACACACACCTCGAGCTAAAATCTAGTACTTTTTTCCCTTGTATAATAAATAACTATTTCAATATTAAATCATCGTTTTGCCTGTCACAGAAAAAAATAATGTATTAGACACGGGTAAAAATGTAAGATTTTAATTCTCGATGTTTTGTCTCCCTCTGCTTCGCGTCGGGAGACAAACACACCTCGAGATAAAATCTAGTACTTTTTTCTCTTGTATAATAAATAACTGTTGTTTAATCCCGGAATGACTACGCATACTATTTCAAACGGTAATTCCTTTATTTGTACTGAAAGCAATATTTGCTGTTTCACTTTAAATTTACTAGAACCAACGGCTAGCAACACTTCAAAATTAGCCACCGGTGGAGTGGATATTTCAATGTATTCCCCTCGTATTTCAGAAACTATACTTTCTGATACGGCTGAAATTTCACTCCCCGAATCAATTAACGCTTCATATTCTTTACCCCCTACTTTAGCGTCTACAACCGGGGCTAAAAATTTTTTTATTTCACCTTCATTTTCCTTGTCGCTAAAAAGATCCTTCGGTTGCTAAGAGGCGGACAGGAAAAAGATGAAGCCTTTGAAAAGTGGTGCTACAGACCCATGATGAAGCTATCAGGGACAGACAAAGTTACGAACAAAGAGGTTTTCTAAATGGTAGGGAAAGAGAGAAATATGTGGAAGACAGTAAAAAACCGGAGAGTTAGTGCAATAGGTCGCATACTAAGGCATGAAGGAATAGTGCGTGATATATTAGGAGCAGAGAAAGGAAAGAGAGATGTAAAAGTGGACCTAGAATAAACTATTGCACACAAATAGTGAAAGGCGTAGGCTGTGGGAATTTCCGGGATATGTGTAGGCCAGCTCAAAATAGAAAACAATAGAGACACGCGTCCAATCTGTTCTAGGACTGAAGACCTATTGATGATGATGAGATGATTTGCAAATTTTGCATTGCTTTCTACGCGTTTTAAATTCTTTTTACTTAGGAGGATTTTCACATATTTTTACTTAGGTAATATGCCCTTTTTTATTAAAATATAATATCAATTTATGTAGTTTTTAAATCGTGGGAGTTTTACATTTAGCATATTACACAGTGTTTCTACTCTGAAATAAACATTTAGAAAAATTCCTTTATTGTCTTAGGTTTTGGTGTATTGTAGCGACACGGAATGGTGCTGAATGATCTTTTTATGACCCATATCACATCAATATATATATATATATATTGCCGTGGAACCTCATAAAAAATTCTTGGACAAAGCCGGGACAACATATTAATTTCAAAAATGCAAAAATTTAAAAAAAAATCCTTACCATTTTATTTTTGCTTCAAAAACCTTCTGCAGCTTCCCTGGCTAGCTCAGCTGTGCCTCTTCTCAGATACCTAAAGTTACAACCATTCCTTCTTCACACTCACACACCATTCAATAAAATCACCAAATAATACAACAATCATACAACCTTTTGTTTACAGTTCCTAACAGATAAATTACTCACATGTATAAAAAACAGTTTGATACACTAATTACACGCTTAAAATGTGATATGTTTTTAAAGTTATTGATTTTCTAATTATTTTAAAACAAATTCAGTAAGATATGAGTAGATGGCCCCACATATTACCCTAAATTGACTGTACACTAGAGTATGATGAGCTCATAATAACCCAGTTTAGTTTATATATGCCTTTTACACCTTGCATAAATTAAAACAAAATTTATAGACCCGTTTACCCTTTACAATCTAATTTATACCCAGAATAAAATTTAGTAAGTTTTAAATACTCCCCTTTTTAATATTTAACCTTAATAAATTGTCCAGTACATGTATCTTTTCCAATAAGTTTGTACAACCATAAATAAAGCCCAACAAGTCAATCACACAGCACCAAAATTTCACAAATGTTTATCAATCAACAGAAATTTCAAATAAATTACCTGGAGAATTCTTCAGGCTTCCATTCCTTCGAAGTTGATCGCTAGAACGCTTCGGTTTCGATACCATTCGCTGTGATACTCAGCAAATGCACAGATGATAACACCATTTGCGAGCCAAGCGCCTCGTCTCATAGTACCATTCCATATATCAGCGTACAATCTGGGTTATTTGTGATGCTTATCCCACATATATCATGCTTCCATTTATTGATTTTCGTGCTTTGTAGTGTAGTAGCCGGACTTTTATTAATTTAATATACACTACACGTACTTCGCGTTAATAAATAGATGCCCGCTACTACTAGTTACACTTATACGCACTATATTTACGGTATTAACAACACATACAATACTCACAAAAAAGCTCTACCATTATGGTGGTCAGCAGTCAGTACTTTGTCGAAGTTAGTAATCTAGAACGGAAGAGAAGGCAAGAGAACGTTAATAATTTAGATAGAGTATTTATATCGTTTCAAAAACCCCACCCGGGACACACTTTAAGTGAAAAACTTATTTTCAAATGTAAATTCTAAAAATTTTGACTACAACCGTGTTGAAATTCCTGAGACTTACTCTGTTCTACGTGCCGTATCCGAAAAGCGCTCTCAACCTTCGCGTGTGTGTACGTTTGTAAAACTGTCCGTTTTTAACCAATGATAAAATTCTCTGTCGTCACAAATCCTGTCTCAATTATATTTATCTCTCTCTTATGCATGTCTGCTGTCTCGTTCAAAACCCCACTTGAGTTACAGAAAATCGATATTGAAAACACTCATCTCCACTCCACGTGTATGCCTACGTGCATTTTCAATCCCAACGCTTTTAAATCTGTCTCTATCTGTAATATATAACCGATCGTGCATTTCCCTTGCTCTTTAAGCTGTTTGTTAGTCTTGTTGTTTAAACCAAGCTGACGGTTGAAAATATTTTTATGAACTCCTATCTTAATGCACGCTCGAGTTTGACGAACGTAACCTTTTTAAAACGCAGGTGTTTGTTAATTATCGATCGTTTAGCATAACAATTCTTAGACTTTATATTTTTTCGTATTTAATAAAACTGACGTTTGCTTGTTACAACGAATGCTTTTGCCTTGGAATTATTGATTTTCTTACCCAAGTGCGTTCCCTTATGTTTACACGTGTTGGATTAAAATAAATTAAAATTAATTATGCGTGTTCTATTTGCTTTAAAACTGTTTTTTTATGTAATTTTAACATTTAAATTGTTAATTATAAAAATAAGTCAATACTTGTCCGTTCTACGTACATGAATTAAATTAATTTTGCGCATAAATAAATCGTTCTTTTTATATGCAGGGTAGTTGAAACTGTATTGTTTACCACTGATTTAACCCTTTAAATCCACAACAATATATATATATATATATATATATATATATATAACCCATAAAAACTGAATAGTATATATATATATATATATATATATATATATATATATATATATATATATATATATATAATATATATATATATATATATATACTACTTTTTTGTTTTTATTACTAACGATACTAATAAATAGAACTCAGTGTTGGTTTTTGGGATGCTTTCGTTCGAAAAATTATATACTATATATCCATTTATTTATCACTACGTTTTGGGTATTTTTTACCCTTAATGTGGTTTCTATATAAATTAAAGATTATTAACTAGTTTTAGTTTGTAGAAATAATTACACCATCATATTCGTTGTAAAATTTACTGAGATGTAGGCTTAAGATCTACTGCATCAGACCCGTCTTAGACTTGGCGGCCAGAGATATTCTGTGGTATATACTAAAAGGATATCTAGAATTTAATAAAAAAAAAGACGAATAGTATCGTATTAAATCATAATATTCCTTTTACTTTAATAAATCTTTCTAGGAATTCTATTCTCTTTTATCAAAATAATTTAGATCAAGTCATTCTAATTTACTATCAGCACTTGATAATGGTATATTAAACTTCCTACGGAATAGATATCTTTGTTTCACTGGTACATATTTACTTATTAATAATGTAGTTCCAAAAAAATTCTTAAATTTTATCAAATAATCAATTTTATACTAATCGCATGAATCAATATTGTTTTAACAAAACCTTACTTGAATCTGAAGAGCGTTAGAATTAATCATAATAGTTAAATGTTATGTAATAATTTTTGTTATTGCTATCAAAATAGTTATTAAATAAAATTGTTAAAGATGTATGTACTTATCTTTATAGCGCATCTCAGCTGTTAAACACGTTAACAACAAGATGTTCTCTTGAACATCTGTTATCCGCACATCACCAAACTACATCATGAAGTCCAAAATGAATTTGAGATAATTTCGAACGAAGTACGAAACTTCCATATCACTCAGATCAAACAAAATAATGGATTTCTACAAACCTCCTCTAAATTATTATTCATACTAAATATACGACCTCCATCTAAATTAAACCAATTATGCGAATTACAAAATCACTTCTTTACTGTTTTCACGGGACTTGTAATTACAAATTTCTATCATCAAAGAAATTTAGTTAGATTCTAACCGTTTTATTACATATCAAAATTTAAACAACAAACACATTGCTTTGGAGTAGCAATTACCCATTGCTATCCGTAGCTACCATGCCATTCAAATCGGGTTTGGACAACCCGCCGCCGTCGACTCGTCACCGTCATCTCGTCACCGTCATGTTGCCGCGGGGACAATTCGCAGCCGTCATCTCGCTGCGAGGACAACTCGCCGCACATAGCTACACCAAGAAGAATGTTTGAAGGAAGTATTTATGTTACTCTGCTTTTTAAATTTCTGATAATATTACCGAAGAATTATAAACACGGCACAAATCAAATCTTCTATTTTTAATGAAACTCTGAAATAGAAGCTATTAATTGGAAGACCAGATTAATTTTATAAAATTTGAAAGTATAAATTGACAATAGCCAAAAATGTCGAGATATTTATTCAGAACAATACTTTACCATAGGCGTTTCAGCGAATGATTGGGAATAGGTAATTGACGAATACAAAAAATATAAAAGTTCAGAAACCGAACGTTTAACTTCATCTTTTTAAATACGACGGCCAGTTCCCCGGCGGCAAGTTGTCATCGCGGCGAGATGGTGGCGGTGAGTTGTTCCCACGGCAATATGACGGCGGCGAATTGACGGCGGCGACTTGTCCTAGACCGCATTCAAATACATCTTTAACGGCCCAAAATCGTTGCTTACAATACACGTGCTACGCCATATTTCTACTACTTATCTCAATTTTCAATTAGCGCTCATGGTTTTACATTAAAATTTCTTCCAACTAAACAAATGTATAATAATCTACTGCAAGGAAACAACAAACTCATCGCATGTATGCCATGCGGGTTACACATAGTAAAATATTTATCTGCACTTTTCTTATATTACGTAAGTAATCTGAAAAAATCGTAAGAGTGCTGTGCCCGTATTTTGAATACAGTTCAAATATTCTATACTTAGAGATGAGTTTGAATTAACATAAAGAGTTTAAAAAATGGTAAGGCACTAGCTATAGATAAGGAGTAAGCAGAAACTCTAAATGCGTAACATCATAGTCATTGTACCAAAAAAGAGGCACTGATAGATGTAAAAGTTTTCGAACAATAAGTTTGACTGCACACGTGTCAAAAACATTAACTAGAATTGTACAAAGGCGGATGCGAAAACGAACTGAAGAAATACAAGGAAAACATCAATTTGGTTTTAGGCAAACCAGTGGAACACGCGAGACTATTTTAGCTCTGAAGTATGCGTCCAGCCAGTTTTAATGCGGAAAACTTAATAACAAAAAATAATTGCACGTAAATCTGATGATTGTTATAAACAACTACAGGTGTTGGTTTTACAATATTCTCAACTAATGTTGATTGTGCGAAGGGATTTATTGGAAAACTGTAAATTCAACGAATGTCTAACTATCGGGGGATCTTGACAGGCGTAGGTTGCTTAACCCTCTTCGCATACCACTGAAAATTGTTGAAATAGGGTAAACAATTAGAAAACATTAGAAGGGGAACCGAGCTGTATTTAGCAAGGAAGAGCAGCGGTTATGTCTAAAAATAAAAAACATTGAAACGAGGAAATTATTGTTGAAAGCATAGGTAGAGGAATATGTTCCTTCTGGCGCAGACTCTCATTACTAGATCCTCACAGCGGATCATCTTTACGGAATTCTCACAGCGGATCCTCTTTATAGGGATCCTCATGATAAAAGTTTTCTTTAACTATAGTATAAAAGTTTTGTATAACTATGATATCGCCGAAACTTTAAAACCAACTCGAAACACTTTTAAACTTTTACAACCTCAATAGTTTTCTTCGACTATACATGATTAACATACACAACAAAAGTTTTCTTAGAATAACCAACATTTCTTACATCCCAGTAGTATGAACTATCATATTAGTCTAGAATTTTCTCATCTACGCGAATCTAAAAGATTTTTTTTAAATCGACCCACCACTGAGGAATTACCTCTGCTTTTTAATTTTTTGCTCAAATCAACTTCAAACCGCCTCATGCGCAACTTGTTTTCGATCTAATAATATTAAAATTTTAGTCCAGACCCAAATCTTTGGGAATTTTTCAAATCGAGCCACCTCTTGGTTACACCCTTATGCCTAATATCAAACTTACTAAAATTTGTATAAAAGTATTGCGTGGATTCTAATTATAGTACTTTTTCAAATAAGATCAACTCTAAAAAGCCCTAGAGACTAGCAATTTCAAATTTTTTTCAATATGTGATACCTTAAAAATCAATTTAGGTTTGGAAGTATTTTAAAATTCTAGTCAACTAAATTTTATAAATTAACATGCATGGTATTGGAATTTATGGCTTGCCTAGTTTCAAATCGTTTATCTTGTACCATGCCACTTTATTGGTCTTCATCTCATGCTACAGCTTCGTAGTCTCTAAAGATTTATTCTCTGTAATTGCTTACTTTCAAGAACATTGTTTATTTCTTGCAAGGCGGTGCGTAGTTATGTTCAGTTCTTTGCTGCTTGTTAAGCTGCCTATATTTCTAAATGTTTACTTAGATACAAGTTTAAATACTAATTTAATTTTGTCTAATAAATTGCTTAAGAGTCTTCAACAATTTTATTGTACGGAGTTCAGTTTCTCTTTGTATTAAAAAGTTTGAAAAACATCAAATGTTTAAATAAATTCTAATTAGCTGGAATAATATCTTCATACATATTACAAGTGGATTTGAATACCACATATAAATGCAAATTCAAGTTTCTTCAGTAAAACAGGTTAAGTTATAAAGAACGCATCTTTTTTCAATCTGGTCTGACTCGATTGCAGGCAAGATCTTTTTTTCTCAATTTACGTTTTTGTTGAATAGGCATTTCGACCCTTGTAATATGTTAGGTGATTGCTTACTTCATAATTTGTTCATCGTATTTATAACGGATGGACCTACCGACAAGCTACTTAACTTGTACATATCTAGTGGATATGGTTTCTTCATTATGGAACTCAACTAAATGTTTACATACCTAACCTACTATTTAAAAAATCTAATAAATTCAACTTTAGTTCCTGTTATCATTTCAAGTGAGCCATCACACAGCAGTTTCTGCCGTAGTAGTAAAATTCTTAAACTTCAAGAGGTTTCATATTCGACACTGTTTCAATACAGAGTACAAAATTTACTCGCACACCTGGAACAAGCTTACATCTTTGCAAGTTCTACCTGAAACATCTCAGAATATCAGGGTAATGAAAATAAACTGTTTACTAGCAACAGGTATGAGATTTTACAAATTTCTAATATGTCTGTAAGACTATGATGCCCCTTGTCGATTTACTACTGTCAAAGGTTACATTTTACATCCCAAGAAAAATCCAAGCTTTAACAATTCATACGTTAGTCTTAATTTATATTAAATACTACTTGGTTTCAAGTACAGATTTATATGATATTTGCATGTTTATTAGAAATTTAGTTATTAATGAAAAGGCCCAAGGTTTCATGAAACTTGAAGTTTGAACAATTAAATTGTCATATTGTTGAATGCATTTAAATTACATGTTTATGTCTGATATAAATTTTATAGTTTACAACCAGTGAACGAGATATAACTCAGAATATTTTAAATTGTTTCTTACTATTAAAACTGATATTAAATCTTAGTTAAATTAAAATAGAGGAATTCTCTTCAATTGTCTCAGGTGTTTATTTTCAACTTTAACCCCTTGAGATTTCAAGTCTTATGCAGCCTCTGCAGCCTTTAACGGTTAATGCTAGCTGCGTCAAGGTAAGCTTCCTTATCCTGTCGTGTACCTACGCTTTTTATCACATCTTAAAAGGCGTAGGGAGCAACCTGAAGAGAGAAAGTACATGCTTATTGTTATTAAATTTAACCATTAGTTTCTCATTTTGCGACAGTGGTTAATTAGTGTTTAATGTAGGAGAGCGAAGCTTATGATTATTGTTTTAAATACATGGCGAGCGCGAAATTTAATTCTTTAGAAGTGAAAATTGATTGACGTACACAACAAAAGTTTACTTAGAATAACTAACATTTCTTACGTTCCTGTAGTATGTTCTATCAAATTAGTATAGAGTTTACTGGGGAATCGAAATCAATTATCACGTTTTTTAAAATTAACTCAACAAAGACCCGCATAATATTTTAATATTCAAAACATAACAGCAAAATACCTTGGCAATCTTATTTAGATTTAACTCAGTAATAGAGTAAAACTCAAAAAATATTTATTAATATCCAGAACTGTTGAAATTTTCGATTAGTGATGTACATCCACATTCACATAATTAAACCCAAAGGTTAAATATATTAATTCTGGGTTAGAAAGTATTTCGATAACCTATTGTAGCAGGCTACTGTTAACACGTTCATCAATTTAAAACAAATAGTAACAAAAGTCTTTATTATTCACTACTCACAAGTCTAATTAACAGTATATGCCTTATCTATAGATGTTTTCAGTCCAATTAACAATGATGCACTATCACACTACTGCTATTTACATACACTAATATCTTCTTAAACTGAGTTCTTAACCATAGGTCTATTAACAACACTAACGCTAATATAATTGATTTATTACACTTTTGTCTATTTATGTACAAGCTGGCGGTACAATATACACGTTCACATAACACAAATTTATATTTACTAAAGAACTTTCAGAACGTAATGAACAACTAACTATATACGAGATGATTTATATACGACATTCTAATATAGACTAACTCTGTACTTCATCAACAGTCTTATATATACCTTGAATTAAATGGATGATTCATACTCCGGTATATGCTAGAAGGTTTGAGGCCTCTGTAGTATATACATTACTTACGGCGCTTGTGTGCTTGACGGGTTGCCTAATAGTAGCTTGTAACACTATTTTAAATGTAGTTCAAAATAAGACGTCTTTTCTAAATAAATTTAGTGAAATCTATGATTCTTAGCCTTGCGTTGTTTTGTTAATGTCGTCTAACTATTAATTGTAAAAGGTACTTTCTTACAATTCTAGTTGATCTATGTGAATACGCATTCTAATCATTTGATTTAAATTGGGTGAGTTTAAGGACAAATTATACTTAAACTTTCTCTATGTACATCAATACGGGGAAAATGATACAAAAAGTTCATTCTGAATTTATGTTTAAAAAACGTAAAGCCGTTCAAAGTGCAATAATGTTGCAGAATTTTCCACCATTGAAAATTTCAGGGTAAGACAACATTTGTAAAACTTTGCAATTGAACTCATTATCATAACAATAGAAGCTTACACGCTGATTGTTTGCATTTAAGAAATGTTGATACAATACCTGATGCGAATAGTATTCAACAAACGGCGAACATTGGAATATGTAAAGAAAAACTAGCTCTTCATTGGTTTAGCGTTCTCGAAGGTGCGACCACTATCACAACCGAATGTCACAGACAGATATCGATATAGCATTCATAGTACATACATTTTTACATTAAAGCTGACAATTTAGTATATATTTCATCTGAATATCTGTCAACAGTTTTATAAACCCCATATCCTCGATTATTTCCATAAAATCTTCTAAATCCTGAGGTAATACTGATACAGTAGTACAGTGCTGTATTGCTTCCTCGTATGACTGATACATAAGACATTTTTCTCCTTCTATCGAAAACCGTTGTCCGCACTCTGCTCTTATTACTCGTAGAGCATTTCGAAATCTTCGACTAACCTCCCCAAAGTCTTTATACATATTTGTCTAATCGTCTCTTGAAACTGTACAATCGACAAATAATAACTTTAACGAAAACAGTCTTTTTATATGAGCTACTCTTATTCGGATATGTCCCGATTGTAGCCGATTTGTGTGCACGCACGAAACAACAGGTAGGGAAAGTATCCTCTGAACTAATTTATTTCATTCCTTAAGAAAATGCTAAGGACTTTAAAAATATTTATAACTCTTGTTAGACCTCTAGTGCCGGGGTAAACGCTATTATTTAAGGTTACGTTAAACACTTTTTCCCAAACTACGTATATCAAAATGGGGATTATACTTCACTCCATAAACCGACTTGTCCATATTTTCGTCTTGATCTCGATTCAACACATCTGCATAATAAAGATGTATATGGTCCTCCAGAATAGGTTGTTTAATTTTCTTTAAAGATACGTCATTGTCTTGGGCCTTAACGTTCCTCACAGACTTCATCAATTGCTCATGTGCTTCTTTGAATTCTTGCCGCGAAGTGGTATACCCTTTTTTGGTTCCACAAACTTTTAACCATTTATGTCATCTCCAATACTTATACTTTGATCGAAATTCCTCCTATACCATTCTTTATCAATATCAGAATCTTTGACAATAGTTATAAAATTAGGATTCGAGTCACCAACAATCCAACAGTTTAAGCACATACCTTTAAATTTTGGTTATGACTTATCACCGCTTATACGATCCAGAAAAATATGGCGAAGGTTCGAGTCATCCTGCTTCCATAATGCGATTACATTGGCGTTATTTCTAAGACTGTGTTTCAAGGTGCTAGCATAAGTTTGACATAAATAAAAACAATCAATATTCTTATGCCTACCATACGATAAAACTATGTGATCTTGCTTTGCTCATTCGCAGGAATATCGTCAAAAACCATAACTAAATCTTCTTTTGCATCCTCTGGCCCAATCACATCGTCGTAATTTCCAAACTCATAGTATCCAAGGCCTAGAGATAACGCCAATGTTATCGCATTAGCGCATCTGAGGAAAACAGAAAAAAAGTAGGAGAAATAGAAAGACATGATAAGGTCTAAGGCATTTGGAAAATAGTGTGAGATTATTACAAGCAGAAATAGGAAAACGAGAGATAAAGGTAAATCTAGATAAGACTACTGCACGCGGATAGTAAAAGATGTGGGAACTTCAGGGAAACGTGTAGCTTAGCTCAGCATAAGGAACAACGGAGGAATGCGTTTAACCAGTTGCAAGACTGAAGACCTAATGATGATGATGATGGCAATATAGAACTGATTCATAAAAGTCCCAGAATTCAAATAATTCTTTTATTTTAATAGGCAATTAACTGGCTTGCCAATCCAGAACACGTAAACAAAATTTAATTATTAAATAAACTCCTGTTTATCAGAAACTATTAGTTTTCTAATTGCAATCTTAATTGCATAAGTCTTAGTTTTACCCAGCATTAATTAAATTCAAAATATTCACGATTTATCAAAACTATGTGGTTGATATTTTTTAATTAATGTGCAAAACAGATTAGTCACTACAGTTAGTTGTACATTCGTGTTCCAGATCTGCACAATTTTTAGAGCACAGTGTAAAATATACGATATAAAAATGGAAAGTATTGGCAATACGCCTAATATGCACTTGCAACCTGTTTCGTTTGCCTCAGAGTTGATACAGTACATGGTGAGTATTCTTTTATACCATATATTCATAGACATAAAATTATCACTTGGGGTTATTGCAATATTAAATTTATTTGTAACATTTAAGGCTTATTACACGACGCCTCTGCATGCGCCGTAGTAGTCCGCAATAGGTAAAAGAATAATATAATCTTTAATCATAGAACAAAAAATTATTAGTAAACTTTATGCAGATATTCAGTCACAGATGCAGTCCTTCAGCAAATTACTTCTTTAATTTTACTTTTGTACGCATCTCGCAGAAAACTATCATATAAATAGCGATCGGTCAAATGTTTCACATTTTTTTAATTTAATACACTCTAAAGCTATCTTTGACCTGGGGGTACAGTTGAAATGCGGCTTATACAGGAGTATCAAAAACTTAAATCATGGAAACCCGCTAATTAGTCTATTTCCTTTGGTTAATGGAGAATGTGGTATACTGACCATAAACAAAGCGCTTATCGAAAAAATTTTCTATTTGCTAACTACTCTATGTTTATAATCCTATATTTTATTATCCTAGGCAATGAATTACACCAACTAATAAATTCCTTCAAAATAATTTCTTGGTGGCAGGAATGCATTTTAGGATTGCTTCAAAATGAACTAATTAAATAACATTAACAATTACTTCGCTTAGGTACAGAATGTATAGAGTAAAGAGTAAAATGGAATTTTGAAATAATTTATTATTGTTGTAAGAGAAAAAAAGGATTCTGTCGAATTTGGTTTGACGTCTTTCACGACATGAGTAGTAGAACAAAATCAAAATTAAGAATTGCAAAAAATAAAATGTAACCAAAGGATTCATTTTCCGCAATGTTAACATAAACTGATTCGTATGTCACATAAATTTTACCCATTTTATAAAGACTTAGGCCAAAACACTTGGCCCTAGTTAAAACCCCCACGCCCTTTACGTATTGTGTTTATAATTACACACGCGCATACTATAAATGAATAGAAACCAAGTAAAAATCGTTAGTTTTTAATCAATGTGCTACGTACCTAGACGTAGTAAAAAAAAGAACAAGGAAGAAAAAAACTGACCGGGCTCAATCGGCGAATGGGCTGGGTAGAATACCTACAAAAACTAAAGAAAACTCTAATTAAAACAGAATAGATACAAAGCCCAGTATTCCCCAAACTCCCAACAAAAAAAAATTTACTAACCCCAATATACATCTGTTCCGTAGAACAACAAAAGTACGTCAAAAATGGCGAGCTGCAGTTTATAGATCGCTACCCCTTTTAAATAACAACAGCAAAAAAACACAAACTCAACACTAGAAACAGCCTCTCATAGTTCCCACAGTAAACTTAAAGCTACATACCTAAAATTCTAACGTAATTATAGCGTACCAACTCATATCCCTTAAATAAAAAATAAAGTTACAAATTTAACAAGAAAACAAAAGTTTGAAATTCCAACAAAGGAACACCCAATTCTTAATTAATTGAATATTACCAACACATATCTCTTAATTAATTAACCCCCATTTATAAATTTAACAAAATACCAACAGTTTGAAATCCCAACAAAGGAAACCTCAATTTCTTAACTACGTGAATATTACCAACCCATTTTGTCACCCCCAATCTCGATCATTCGGAACAAAAAGCAATGCCTCAATTATTACAGCCATACATTCTGACATGGTCCAATAATGTTTAGATATAAATAGATACGAACCAATATGGTAGCTGCCTGGGACCACGCCACCTGTGCACCCTTCTACACCAAAAAATAGCGGCAACTCATCGCACCATTTTGTCCAACGGCGAAAACACACAGTGGTGTCCTCTCATAACAAACAAGGGCAGCAATCCCACTGGTAGTTCGGCAGATCGACGAAAGAAGCTACAATAATTACGAGAAAGATTAATTTATTTACGCTGAAAAGTACATCTTTCTTTTAAAAGAAAATAATCACCACACAGTGTGTGCACGAAATTGTGGAGATAACAACAAAAGAAATGTTAAAGTTGCCATAGCACAGAAAAAATCGAGTAAAAGGATCGTTTTCTAGCAAGGCTTTACTACAATCCTCACGTTATCAAATGCAATTAAAATTGGAAAACACGCTATCAAATAATAGTACGCGGCCTAGGTTTGACGCGTTTTGAGATTGAAACCCAAGAGAAAGCAATTATACGCGGTCGTTAATATAACAAGTTAACCAGTACTTAAAACAGAATATAAACTATTTAATTATAGCATAAACTTGTCGTTTCCAAGCAAGTAGATTTAAGTTGAGGAATTATTAGAAAGCGTATTTATTATTAATTATGTTAAAAGATTTAAAAGTAGAACCGGAATTTATTCGAACGGGGTATTTAATGTATGTTGAAAATAAACGTAACAAATGATACATAAATAACAAAGCAAATTTAAAAACACTAATACCCAGTTTTGGCTCTAAAAAATCTAGACCGGTGTGATAATAGCAGTCAGTTTTCAGCAGCCTTTTTAGAACAGGCTGCAAACTATATAAAAACAACTACTAACGTGTGTGCAAATTCAACTAGCGTTAAAAATATTTCTTACTAGTTGCTACAAAAGCATACTAGTACGAATTCCTTACAAGCCGTCTTAAGGTTAGAAAAACCGCCCCCAAACAGAAGAACGTAATATCAACAATTATAACAATTGTGTGTGCAAGTCGAACTAAGATTAAAAAATAGCTCTTAGTATACTAGTGCAAATTCCTAACAAGCCGTACTAGGGATTGAAAAGCCACCTTCAAGCAAAAAACGTATTATTTGCAATTATGGCGATCGTGTGGGTCAATTGAACTAGGGTTAAAAATATCTCCTTTAGTAGCAATAAATCCATACTAATGCGAATGCCTTACAAGCCGTCCTATGGATAGAAAAGTCACCTTCTAGCCGAAAATCGTTAAAATCTGCAATTATGCGATCGTGAGTGCAAATCAAACTGGAATTAAAAAAGACCTCATATTAATAGCTATACAACCATCCTAGTACGAATTCCTTACAAGCATTCTAAAGGACGGAAAGCCATCCCCAAACAAAGAAACGTAATATCTTCAATTATAGCGATTGTGTGTGCAAGCCGAACTAGGATAGAAAAATATCTCTCACAAATAAACACCATGACACGGAACTACATAGTGAAAATAGTGCTGCATAAAAATCGTGTTAAGAATATGTGAAAAGTTTTTGCCGTTATTTTCAGAAAACGTGAGTAGAGATTGGTTAATTAATTTAAATTAAATATTTATAATGATATAGGGCTTCTAATCTGCTTCGAAAACAATACTTCTGGTATAATTATGGGACAATTCTAACAGGCTGCTAATTTATGATCCGTAGTCTGGAATTCAAGTGGTATTTAAGGAAAGAGGTTCAAAACATATGCAGAGAAATATAGAATAAGAAGCGAGGTAATTTTAGGAAAGCAAGGTGTAACCGTACTTAAACATTGGTTCGACAAAGCAGAGCATTGGTATTCGATTGAAGACAACAAGGGAGTGTTAATCTACAACACGAAACAACATATTAGGAGATCACAGGTTAGATCTACTTAATTTTAAGGAATCTTTGCAATTTAAATTTTAATTCTGAATTTATTAAATTTATCCAAAACTTGTAAAGAGTCAACAGGAACATTGCATACGCTTAAACGTACGTAATAAATCATAAAAGGGTCTCAAACGTTCCAGATTTTTTTGTAAAGGTGTTGTTTTTGGCGACTTTACTTTAAACTAAAAGTATATAAATTTTGGGATAAATAATACATATAATATGAATTGATTGATGGGTGTATTTAAAGAATTTCAAAAATTGTAAATATTATTTCTTTTTATTATGTGAATTTTGATTGACTTCGTTTTATGAATTCACACAGGTAATCATAAACGAGTGAAAGAAAATTGATTATCGTAACGTTGTGCACTCTGTGTAGATTAAAAAGGGCTAGCTGTGGCATAATAATAAAAATAAAAGATTAAAGTGAGGAAAACACAGAGCCGTGGAGTTAAGTAGAACGTTTATTACACCAAATACGGCGTTATCATATCAATATATATATATATATATATATATATATATATATATACATAAGGTTGGAAACTAATTCGCTGTGAAGATGCTTAAGGAATCTGAAACCGGCCGGTCAGTGAATGTTTATTCCCCTTATGAATTAATAAAGCTATTGTTCTGTTAATGGCTATACAACTATTAGCCCGATTTGTATAGGTGAATAAAGCTCTTATTATTTTTATAAAAGTTTTATTCACGGATACATCTTATTTTTTATTGTTTTTCACAATTCCTTAATGCGGACTGCAAATAACTAGTCTTTTATGTTTATATATATATATATATATATATATATATATATAATAAGATGAAATAATAACTTAGACTTTTAAGTAAAGCCCAAATGATCATTTTAAATCTAGCTAGTAATTGAAAGAAGGAAAATATAAGGCCTTGGACAGGATTTGAACCTGCATCTCAGTTTTGCCGGAACTGTGCGTTAACCAATTACGCTACCGAGGCCGATGGCTATAATTGGAAAATTTACAAATCTAAATCGTGTACAGTACCATATATAAACCTAACTTTCAATTACGTTTAGCATTTTTGTCAATCATATCTGAAATTGTCAATTTGTGACTTATATTTTCCTTCTTTCAATTACTAGCTCGATTTGAAATGATCATTTGGGCTTTACTTAAAAAGTCTAAGTTATTATTTCATCTTATTAATTTCAATACGTTAGTATTTATCAACTTACATAGTGTAAAAAACTACTTATAATATTTATATATATATATATATATATATATATATATATATATTGTTATAAACTAACTGGATTTATCGAGCCCCAGGCTTGGGCAGCCATATAAATCTGCTATGAATTAACTGAAACTCTCGTTCGTCGACTTTGTGCTGTCCAATAAATACTCGGTATAAATGACGTTTTCTTACTTAACTCCTCCTCTCTGTGTTTTCCTAATCATAAACTTCACTCCCACTAATTTTATTATTCTGCCTCGACCAGCTTTTATTTAATTCCATATAATGAAAACAAATATTATGTACAAGTTTTAAAAATTATTAAAATACACTTTTCGATCAAACAATATTGTAAGTCTTATTTACCTCAAAAATAATATGCTTTGCAATCAATCTAAGGTCACCAAAAAAACTATTCTTTTTTTATATCAAAGAAGCCTAGAACGTTCAAAACCTCTTTATTATATTACGTACTTTCAACGTATGCAAAGTTCGTTGCTGACTCTGTTACACTAGTTTAACTTAATTAGGCAAATTCAATATCCAAGTTCAAATAGAAAAAAAATGTCTTAAAACTAAAAAGATTTAATCTGCTCTGTTTACTTCGTGCTCCTTTATTTCTTTCTCGCAACTCAAAATTGTACCAAGATTATCGACGCATTCATTATCAACCAACATCAATTAGAATTTTCCATGCATTATTATACCATCCATTTGGATCATTAACATCGTATTCGAAATTAATCTCCACCAATTCGGAATTATTATATACCCATTTGAAATATTATCTACTGAATTCTGCACCTTCTTGGAATTTTGAAATTATCATCAGCCTCGAATTATTTGCGTCAAACTTAAATTTATCATCGTCAAACTTAGATTTATTGTCATCCGCCTCAGAATTATTAGCTTCAAACTTAGATTTATTGTCATCCGACTTAGAATTATTCTACACCCATGAATTTATTGTCACCCATTTGGTTTATTCTCACCAGCCTCAGAACATTGTCATCCGCCTTAGAGCCCTATTATTATTATTATTATTATATTTTAGTTTAAATAAATTCCCCAAATTCTACTTACGTAAATCAGCAATAGAAATTTCCATATTCGTAGCACTCTGTCACTAAACAATTTTACTATTGAAATATTATTATTACGCGTTACTCTTTGATTTAGAGTAACACAGCTTGGCCTTGTTGAGTTAAAAACTTAGCTCGCTGTTAATATATGGGTATGTCCCCCTTTGTCTGTGGGCTTGGCTTACAAATCATAACCAATGAGTTCTTTGTATTTCCTACACTTAAAGTGGTTTTCTGATGTAACATTCTTGGCTTTTCTAGTAATGGTTGTTTGCTTACAGATGCTTTGTTATCATACCATGCGGTGTTTTGAGTAAATAATCGCGTTTCCATATTATACCAAAATACCTGATGCAATTTGAATTTTAATTTTCATGTATGTTTATTTTTTTACGCATTTTTAATTACATTTACTATCAAAAATGTTAATTGTTTCTACGCACTCACAAAGCTTCTTTAAGTTTTATCTCTTATCTCCGTATTATGTTAT
The DNA here is from genome assembly GCA_036346225.1 of Platerodrilus igneus. Lineage (NCBI taxonomy): Eukaryota > Metazoa > Arthropoda > Insecta > Coleoptera > Lycidae > Platerodrilus > Platerodrilus igneus. Next base: position 18,664,968 of record JARFIW010001469.1, read on the forward strand.
GATTAATTCAAATCCTTTTCAATGCGTGTTTAATTACATGAACTATGCTTACTTCCAAATACGCGTGCTTCTACTGAAAAATATAGTTTTTTGCCTTACTTAAAATTACTAAAGCTCTATATACCGGGTGTTAAATATTTGTTATTTACCTAATGCATGAATTACTTATTTTTATGCTAACTATGCGTCTTATTGTTCTAAGATGTGTCTATTTGCGTCGCTTAAAACTACTTATACTCTATATACAGGGTGTTAGCTGCTTACTATTTACAAACTATCCCAATTACTCAATTTTCTACTAAATAAATGCAGTTTTCTGCTTCCTATTATAATTTATGGTTGCTAAACGACCATTGCTATAAAATACACCCTTAAACAACCCCTTATCACAGCAATATATATCATTCACATAGTGGATACAAAATTCCTCATACGGTCCCAAAATATTCTGGATAGCCTTCACTAATGCAGCCGTACTCGAGGACAAACCAAACGGGACCACTTTAAATTGGTATATTCCTCCTTCTACTGAAAAACCCGTATATTTCCTTGATTCCCGAGCTACTGGAATCAACCAAAATGAATTCTTTAACTCTAATTTGCTATAGATTTTCTTATTACCTATTCTCGCTAATATGCTATCCATCGTTGGCGGACAATTGTATTGCGGCTTTGTTCGCTTATTAATCTTTCTTGCATCTAAACATAACCTGATGCTATCATCACTTTTCTTCACGACGACTAATAGATTCACAAAATGTGTACTGGAGTTTTCTATGATACCTTCACGTAACATTTCTTCTATTTCTTCCTTTATTTCTATATGCTATTGGAATAGGATATATTTTAGTGTTAAATGGTTCAGTATTTACTACTTCCAACTTGTGCACATAACCTGTGGCAATTCTTGATTTCGGCCCTATTAATTTTGAATGCTTTTTTAATAATATCTTCACCCTATTTCTTAAATCTTCTGGACATTTAATCTCTTCATTTTTATTACCCTCAATATCTATTTCATCATTAAACTGATTAATATTCACGCAGTCATCCTCTATTTCAATATTACCCTCTTCACACCATTTAATATATTTCCCATAACACTCAATCTCTTTGCATTCTGCATTTATCTTCAACCCCAACTTATCTGTAATATCCATCCCAAATATAACGTCTATCTTTAGTCCAGGTACAACCATAAAATCGTTTTTCCATTTCACATCTCAGAATGACCATTTTATTTATTATACAAAATCTCTTATTATTTGGTGCCACCAAATTACACCTCGTTATAGGTATCGCTTTATCTCTTAATTTCATTCGTTTAACAAATTCTTCCGCATCAAGTGATGCTTCTGTTCCGGTATCAATCAATACTCTAACTATTCTATTTTCCACCTTTAAATTAACTATTGATAATAAGTTCCTTTCAAATCGTCCTAATTCATTTTTCGTTTCATGTTTAATAAATTCTCGCTGGTGTTCATATCCGTTTTCCCGTAGAATTTTACTTGGTTCGTCCATACCTAAAAATTTTGATTTTGCGTGGAAGGTCCTGCATGACTCGTTATCTCTGCGTATGTGTGATTCGTATTCCTTGTTTGCGTGCTATCAATGTTCCTTGCTTGCGTCCGTCGATCCTCATTTTCCTGCTTATTTATTTCTCGATTATTATTATTTCCTTCATGATTAGTCCGCTCTATTTGTCGCCTTGGTATCCGCCCCGTATTTCTACTTCGCCTGAAATTATTATTAAAATTGTTATAGTTCCCCCTATTAAAATATCTTTTACTATCATAATTGTTTCGTTGATAATTACTTCGAGTCTCATTATTATTTCTATGCGTCCTTATAAAATTTGTGCGTTGATCCCTAGCATTATTTTTCGTTTTATAATTTGTTTCCAACTCATCATACCTTTGCAAATATTCTATAAATGTGTCCGGGTCCACTATATTCTGCGTTGTGATGTATCTTTTTACTTCTGCGTTGAAGTGCCCTGCCAAATATTTTGCGATTTGTTTATCGTGAAACGGAGGATCTAATTGTTTAGCTACGGTAAACTTTTCAATAACATATAACTCTCGCGTTATTTCTCTATCTGAATTGTACTTTCCCATGCTCAGGTCATGCCTAATTTTATCCTGTTAATTATCTCTCCAAAATTGTCGTAAAAATTTCTGTTCGAACTGTTGAAATGTTTCTATTTCGCTTTCAACTAAGTTGTACCACATTTCAGCTCCTCCTTTCAGCATTGATTTAACTAAGTTTAATTTATATAGCTCGTCTGTTGAACCCTGTACTAACATTTTAAAATTTTTCAAAAATATTTTCGGATTTAATTTTCCATTCCCGTAAAATTTAGCATATTGTTCAATTAAAAGATTTGGTTGAATTAGCCTAATTGGTTCCCTATTATTAAAATTTACTGAATTAGTTTTTAAATTACTTATTTCCTGATTTATCGTCCTGAACTCGGTTTCACAGTTTTTTTCAACGTTCCCTATTTTAATATTTAAACTCCTGATTTTATCGTTTGACTCGCTTTTATATTTCTCCTGTTTTGATTTCACTATTTCAATATGATCCCATACACAGTCTATTTCCTCGATAACCCTGACAATTTTTTCCAGCATTTGTGCTCTCATTTCAGCAATTGTTTGGTTGGTTCCCCTAAATCCATCACTAAGAATTTTAATTTCTTTACCTAATTTTTCGCTGTTCTCATCGATTTTCGTAGTCATGGTTTTTATGGCCTCTTTGTTTTTGTCCATTTTGCTGTTCAGTGTCATTAAAATCTCCATCATTTTAGTTTCCTGTGAGATTCGCCTTCCTTCGCTAGAACTTTTTTCCTGGATTATTACACTCTCTTGGGATCCTATTTCCACTCCTTGATTTCTTACGGCTTCCCTTGTTTCCCTTATTCTTTTGTCCATTTTTGAAGTTATTATATTTACACTAAACTTTTAAATACTAAATACATCTGTCTAAATTTAATTAATGTACAAATTTCTCTTAATTTTTGATTTCTTGATTTTCTCGCGAATTAAAGCTCTTTAAAGCCTCGGTTTAATTTAATAGTTTTATTTTAAATCTCACGGTCGTATTTTCAAATTTATGTTGATTTAATTTTTGCCCCTACGTTGTTGCAACATATAAAAATACTATGTAGTTTCAGGAACAATCGAACCCCAACGTTGGGCCGTCATATAAAATTGATATGATAACGCCGTACTCCGTGTAATGACGTTTTTACTTAACTCCACCACTATGTGTTCTCGAACCGAATTTAATCTTACTAATCTTACTATTATGGCACGGCTAGCTTTTATAAATCTACACAGAGTGCACAACGTTACGATGATTAATTTTTTTTCTTCTGCAACCCTTTATAATTACCTATTTGTTTGAATTATAAAACGAAGTCAATTAATTTCATATAATGAAAAGAAATATTATTTACAAGTTTTGCAAAATATCAAAATACACTCCTCAACCAATCAATATCATATGTATTATTTACCCCCAAAATTTATATGCTTTGAAATCAATCTAAAGTCACCAAAAACTACCTCTTTTTACCAAAGAGACCTGGAACGTTTTGGACCACTTTATAATATGTTACGTAAGTTTAACGTATGCAATGTTTGTTGTTGACTTTATCACAAGTATATATAAATCGAATAAATTCAGTATTAAAATTTAAATAGAAAAAATATCTTAAAACTAATTAGATCTCACCTGTTACAGGTTGTTTGGGTTGTGGATCAACACCCTTTGTTGTACTCATTCGTCTATCAGTGCTCTGTTTAGTTGAATCCCTCGTTTTCCATAAATTACTTCATGCTTCTTTATTTTATTTGCATTGATTCTCGCAACTCAAAATTATACCAGAATTGTACCAAAATATAATTGTCGACACTGATTTGAATTGTAATATTATATTGACCCAGATTTAAATTGTTCTTATCGACGCATACTTGAATTATTCAGAAATACACCACCAATTTGAATTATTATCCTCAACACACATTTGAAGTACCCACACATTCGAGATATCATCAACACAATTGAAGCCCTATTATTATTAATATTTAGTTTAAATAAATTACCCCAAATTCTACTCACGTTAAACGGCAAAAGAAGTTTTTATATTTGTTGCACTTATTTGTCACTATAACATACACTATTATCTTTAAGTTACGCGTAACTTTCTGATTAGCAGTGACGCAGCTTTGTTCTGTCTGAGTTTTAAACTGACCCGTTTTATCATTGCTCGGTGTTAATATAGGCTGTTCCCCTTTACATGTGGGCTGGGTTTTTAACAGTTTTGCCGATATCTCATCCAACCAGATCTTTAATATTCCCTGCATTTTCTGATGTAATTTCATCGGTTCTCCAGACCTCAGTCCGTTAGATTTCTTTCTTTGGGGTTACCTGAAATCACATGTTTACGTTAGACGACCAACATCCCTGCAGGAATTGAAACAAAGAATCATCGATGAATGTGAACTCATCCATGGAGAAATCTTGGAAAGAGTAATTCAGGAATTTATTAATAGACTTGCATATTGTCAGGAAGTAAACGGCGAGCATATTGAACATTTAAAATGATTTTGTTTAAATTAAATTCAATATTATTCTCATTCTCGTTAATTTTATAAATAAAATTTATTATTGAGTAAATGTAAAGTGCTTTAGTATCTTGTTTTTACAGATTATTTCCATTAACCCTGATATGTATGAATTTAAAATAACAAGATCTATCAAGATCAACAAAAATATACAGGGTGTCCCATTTAAATAAAAAAAATTGAGGGCATTTCCGGCTAAACCGGAAGTACATTATTAACAAAAAAATCATATCATTGCATTTATCTACAAAGTTTTATAAATATTGTCCTTTTTGTTTTAAAGATATTCACTTGGTTCCATACTTTATCCCAACCCTGTATATAAATACTATATAGGCGTTATTAAAATTGTGAGTATTACTTACTAGAAATCAATTAAGATGTAGTTCTGAAAGAGTTAGTGTTGAAGACACGGTGTTGAAATAATATTAAATAAAACCATTTCTTGATTAGAGACAAAATTTATAATCTTAAAGAACCTCTAAATATAATGTTAATTGAAACGATATCATCACCTGTTAGCAGATACGATTTGTATCATAATTTAATGCGTTAAAATTTATTTTGAAAGTAATAGCAAAAGTGGCGTTATTGATTAGTAGATATTTTCATCTGGATACAAATGCTCAATTTAGAGGTTATTACACTTTCTCTTTGTATATATTTAAGGTTTTTGTACCGCACAGAAGTGATCATTTCAAATCTAACTAGTAATCTAAAGATGATCAATATAACATCTCTGGTAGTGTTTTAACCTGCAAATTCTTATTTGCACTTGAAGCGGTTTAATTTTCTAAAATCCTTACTAATCAATATAGCAACGAATAGGTCACTATTAGTTTCCTTAAAGTTCTTCTCGACAAAATATTTCGTGTTACAAATTTGTCCAACACCAAAAATCGTATGATTTTCATAAATAAAGTTTTAATAATCTCTAAAAACTAGAGATCTAAATTTGTTACGACAAAGTCAAATAAAGTCCCGGGATAGCTGTGTATCCACCGGTTCTGAAACACGCCTCAGGTTGTTTGTTCCGTTCGACACCGCCAGCTGCAACGGAAAACTCATTACTTGTAATTTAACCACCAAGACAATAAGATGTTGCTCTTTAGTGCTTTGGCAGCAAGCCTTCGTATAGCAGTATTCATGGCACACCTGTATAATTAATCAATTTTTCGTGTAATTTATCCAGAAATTTTAATTAAATTCTATTACCTTGTAGCGCAACTACTTTTAGATATAAATCAACAAAATTTAATGCAATAATGAAAAGTATTTGCTAATTACAATATATGATGTCACCTAGAAGTTCAAGAAACGAATCCCGAATTGATAGAATTATACGTTAAATAATAGATGCAGCAGCACTATCTACTGATGCAGAATATTGACCCTGTTTAACCCGCGCAAGGACACGTTTTCGATGTCGTTGGAATCCACCATGCAAGTTTGAGGCACCGTTTAGGTTACAATCTGATAGTAGGTTTTCATGGAAAGATCATGATACGTCGTCTGAAATAAAAAAGTGTGTCGTTTCAAAAACATTTCTTTTGAACATCAAACCGATGGATTGTCGTGTGAAATTTTTATTTAATATTGATGATCTAAAAAGTCCAGTACAAGATATTTTATTTCGTATAAGTTGAATTTAATTTTAGAAATCTTGCTATTTAAAATACAATAAAGTGTTCGACGCTGTATTATATAATTATAACATTAAATGATTATATGATCTTGAGTGTGAATCGTAGGAAACAGATCTGGCCCCTCAGATAATTATTTATGTTTTTTTTTTATGAAATACAATTTAATTTTTAAATTAATATTGACTGATTTAAAAGGTAACTTTCATTTAATTTTGTAATGCTAAAATTTTCATTAGAAATAAATACATTGAGTTGACTTAATTTTATTAATACAGATATATTTATAAAAAAAGAGAGAAGTTTAGATTATGCAGTTCTGGTCATGAAAGTTGACCTAGGATTAGAAAAACTGGTTTGAGATACCAACTCAATTACTATAAGAACTATTCACCTTGCTAACACAAGGGTTGTTAAAAGAAATATTACTTAGTTGAAATTAAATTAAACGAAATCACAAATAGAATTACGCATTTATGGTGATGCGATTTAAAATACTGACAGTAACTCTATTTATTATAAGTGATTGTATTTTCTTGCAAGTGTGAGGTTAAGGGTATAAAATAAAAATTGTTCTTTTAAGACACGTTTATACACTAGAAGGTTTCTACTTTTACCCTGTAGTGTTGTCTAGTAAAATAAAAATTTAATAAAGTAGTAAAGTAGTGGCGCCATATTATGTCCGTAGAATAACCCCTCCTGAAAGTCTACAAATAACAGCGGGAGCTAGAGTCCCAAGTTAGTCCGGAAGATTCCAAAGGTCACTTCAACTACGGATAAACCTACAACTTTGTCAAGACCTTTGTGAATTCATCGGGAGCTGATCGCAAAGTGTCACCCACCCGAGTCGAGTGTTCTGACTTGCCTATTTTTTAGTTAAAATCACGTGGCAGAGATTATGCAGAAGCTTCAAGCTTAGGCCACGTCCTCTTAACTTAAAAGCGACATTGAAGGTAGATAATTTAACAAAATTGGCGTTCGTGCGTTATAATTTACGACTTGTGTAGTATTCCGGACGGTCCTTCCGTTAAGTTATCAAGTTTTGAATTATCTTTAAATAACAATCGTCTTCGATGGATAAATGTTGTTGTGAGTGAAACCATCTCCAAAAATTTAACGTCGTTTTGTGTTTTATCCAAGAATTGCTGGTAAGCGTGTAACCTGTAGATTTATCCAACTGTACAATTAATGGACACAGAACAATATAGTGAAAAAGTTATAACCATAACTGAAACACCTACGATTCAAACCAAAAAGCGTACCAGGGAAAGCGACAGCCCTGGGAACGCACCAGAACCAGACATAATAACAACCATAACCAACAAATATCTAGACTTAATGCACTACGTGGATAACATACTTGACCCATCCAACAAAGTACCGAAAGACAGGAAAAATACCCTACGGGAAAAAATCACCACTTTTGCATTCACAATGGCTGAACTAAAAGGGCAGGATGATACAATAGTCAAACAAAACGAAACCCAGAAATTAGATATCCAAGAACTAAACCAAATGATACTGAAAACACCACAAACAACCATGTCATATGCAACAGCCACCAAAACCATCGAACCGAATTTATGACCAAAAAACGCCACAATTGAGCGAATCACTAGAACAAACACTAATACTATATTTATTACATCTAAAACAGGTGAAGATGCGAAAACGATTCAAAGAACGTTTACCCAAACAGTCAAACCTGCTTAAGAGAAAATAAAAATCAAAAGCATGAGAACGACCAACAAAGTACTGATAGTAGAAACGGAAACGGAACAAGACATAGCGAAAATAGTTATGAATCAAAAATTTAACCAATACACTAATATGCGAAAGACCCAGAAAGAGAGAACCATTAATTATAATATACGATGTTCTATCAAATTTGACTGATAACGATATTAAAAATATGCTTTACAAGCAAAATTTAGAAGATATAATGACCAGAGAACAATTCAATAATAACCTAACACTCAAATTCAAAACAGGTCCGAGAGACAAACCAGTGCAACACCACGTTTTAGAAGTATCGGCAAAAATGAGGAAAACCATACTCAATCAAGGGAGAATATACTTAGGCTTTAGAGCCCTGTCAGTAAAAGACTTTCTGGTAGTGCCGCGATGCGTAAGGTGCCAGGACCTGGGGCATGTTGCAAAACACTGCTCAAGAGATAAGGAGACTTGCGGACATTGCGGTACGGAAAACGATAAGGATTCAAACCACAAAAAGCAAAATTGCCCAAACTTACACACACCAAGAGTGTGCGTACCATGCATGAGTAGAAACAAAAAATGCAATGGTGAACCCAATAGCTGCGCAACACAAAAATCAATGCATTCAGAAAACTGATTATGGACCCACGACCTAAAACAGATAGTGATAGCGAAACACATAACATAAATACACTCCAATACATTCACCATAATCAAAAAAACAAGCTTCCATCTAAAACAAAAAGAGACCGCCTACGGGCAGCCAAATTTAGGACAAGAAACAAATCAGGGAAGGACGCTAGTACTCAGACTGAAGAAAATAAGTTATACCAACTGAACATAGGAAACAATACACGTCTGTTCTTGCAAACAGACCTACAACCAAAAGAACCTAAAGATCGTAAGAAAAGTAGCATACTAAGTGCAATTAGAAAACACTTACACATTAAGAAAATAAATAAAGCGCCACATAGCGACGAAGAGCTAAACATTAACCACTTAGAAATAAATGGACAATGTAGCTCTATAAACCATAGTCAATACTCATTAACCAAAACCGAGACCGAAGATACGACTACGGATAAAGATTTAAGAAACTCTGCAGTAACAATAAAACCGATAGATCCGGCACGCATATATAACACCATCGAAAACAAAATGCAATTAACAGCCTTAGAGGATCCTATCTTATTAACCACAGCTCTTAGACACATAATACGCCTAACATACCCGAATGGACAACGAATTACTTTCCCCGTCATTGAAGCGGTGGATAGAATCCAACAAAAAAAGAATGCGATTCCAACCGACGCATACGACCTTAACAGAATAGTTACACAAGTATTTGATAGAAGGAGAGAAAAATTCGAGATCCACAAAATATACAAACAATTTGTGATGGCACATGGCAAATTTACATTTGACCACCAAAAATCTTGGCCTAGCTCAATTATTCACACGAAACGTCCTGATGGCTACAATCAAAATATTGCAAATAAATGCAAACAATAATAAAACCGTCACTACTGAGCTAAGGAAAGTGGCAGAAGACATGGCCATAGACATTCTATGCATTTAAGAACCGCACACACACATGAACCAGATCAGAGGAATGCCAGTTACGGCAAGAATCATTAATTCTAAACAACAACTTAAAGCAGCCATAATTGTCCTGAACAAAGACATCACCATAACGATTATACACAGACACACAAATTCACACTGTACGTGCATACAAGTTTGCTTCAGGACCGCGGGTACGTGGATACTGGCCAACTTGTACTTCCAATTCGCAGACGAAATTGAACCATATTTAGAAACAATAAACAATATTATTCATGATTATCCTAATATACCTACACTTATCACGGCGGACGCAAATGCAAAATCAACAATTTGGCATAGCGACCACACAGATGCCAGAGGCGAGAGTCTAGAGGAATTGATTAACGACTTACAACTCATGGTAATCAATGAACCTAACAACCCGCCCACATATAATGGGAGAGCGGGAGCACAATCTAACATCGACATCACACTAGCAAATAGAACTGCGTATAATAAGATAACGAACTGGAAAGTACACGAAAATATAACACTCAGTGACCACAATGTAATCACGCTGGAAATTGGCAAACTGCAAACACTTGATGAAAACCTAAATCGTCCAGAACCTACATCACAAAATACAATCTAAGAAAAGCGGATTGGGAAAAACTCAAAAACAACTTCGACCCAGAAAATAACATTAACCCAAGAGATGACCCACACCAGATATCTGAAAAACTTACATTCAATATCAGACAGGCAATTGAATCATCCATACCATTGGTACGAAAACCAAACTAACCCAGAAAACTAAACTGGTCACTTGAGATACAGAACGAAAAAGCTAAAACCAGAAGATTTCGCAGAGCTTATCAAAGATCGATAACCCAAGAAGAAAGAGAGTACAACTTGAATAGATACAGGATACAAAAACAATATTATAAGACCAAACTAGAAAAAGAAAAACAGACCAACTGGGAAAATTTTGTCAACAACAACTTACAACTAGATATGTGGGGCATGCCCTACAAGATTGTTAGGCAAAAGATCAGACCCCCACCAACCTACTCAACTCTCGTAAGAGACACACCAGAGGGGATCAACGTAACTAGCACATGGCGTGACACAATAGAAACCATGTTAGCTGAATTAATACCCGATGATAACCCAGAATCTGACACTAACGAACAAAGCATAATTAGAGAACACATACAAATCGAACACAACATACAAAACGACATAGATGAGTTTACAGAAAACGAGGTTAAGGATGCAATCATGCAAGGTAGGACTAGAAGGGCTCCAGGCCCCGACAACATACAAGTTGAGATCTTACAGGCCTTACATACACAACTAACTCCAACACTAACCAAATTATTTAATGGATGTCTAGATCAAGGAGTATTTCCAAATAATTGGAAAATAGGAACCCTGGCAATTATAAACAAAGGCAAGGACAAAGATCCCACCCTAACCGACTCATATCGACCTATATGCCTGCTAAACTGCCTAGGCAAGGTCTTCGAAAGACTGATCACCAACAAAATAAAAGAATATAGAAGCGTAAATGGCGAAAACGAACACCAATTCGGTTTCAGAAGTGGAAAATCCACGGACGACGCGATTAATAAGCTCAAAGACGCTATAGAAACAACCACACTAAAACACGCCATTGCAATCTTTTTCGACATCAAGGGCGCCTTCAACAACATGTGGTGGCCCACATTGTTTAGAAGGCTGAAAGAAACCAATTGCCCAAGAAATCTATATAAAATAATATTTGACTACTGCCGTAACAGAACTGTACAAGTCCACAGCGACTCAGAGATCGCATACAAATCTATAACCAAAGGGTGCCCAAAGGGAGGTGTGGGCCGTCGTAGCGTACGCGGACGATATCGCCGTAATCGTCCAGGGCAGATCCAGGATACACCTAAAAACACAAGCTACCACAGCGATCAACATCGTTCATACATGGTGCAATGAAAACAAATTACAAATATCAAGAGAGAAGACCACTTACGTAATGCTCAAAGGTAAATTAAATCAAAGACCGACACTCAAAATTGAAAATACCATCATCAAACGTAAAAAACTCCAAACATACCTAGGAGTAACTATAGATGAAAAACAGACATACATGAGCCATATCGATGAGATAACGTCAAGAGCTAAAAAGACAATGTTTACTCTTGCAAACATTGCACAAAAACAATACAGACTACCTCTTAGACACATCTGTATTTACATGGAGGTCATACTAACAGCTATAATCTCGCACGCAGCAAGTTCATGGGCACACAGACTAAATCTGGTCAGGCCCCGCTGCAAGATCAACTCAGCACAAAGATCGGTACTGATCAGGATGGTTGGGGCGTACAGGACGACACCCCTAGACGCCCTCTCCGTCACATTAGGCATCGTACCATTAGACCTGCAAATTAAACAAAAAGCAGCAACATACTGGCTAAAAAACAACAACCAACAACAACTGACCCGCATACTACCGGGACACATCACTAGTAAAAAAGAGATTAAAAACAACATCCTGAGAGAATGGCAAGAACGTTGGAACACCTCAGAAACAAGTCGAAGAACATACGCTCTTCTACCAAACATTGAAAAACGACTGAACATGCAGTTAAAGCCCACAGAAGGACTCGTGCAGTTTATCACTGGACACGGGCCCTATAGCACGTATAGACAGGCTAGGGGATTTGTGGACAATGATACTTGTGACTGCGGGGGCACAGGGACCCCGGAACATACAATCATGGAATGTCCTGAATATAGCGATGAAGGAAACATTACGGAACTAAGACAAAAACTGACTGGTAAGACTGTATACAATATACTCAGAAATGAGGAAGACAGTCAAACATTAAATGAATTAACACAGTCAATAACCCTAAAAGCGAAACAAATTTACATCAGACGACTGAGAGGAGAGAACTAGATCAACATGAAAAGATAACAACCTAAAGCAATCAAAGAAAGAACTCCTGGATAGTCCGGAAGATTACTTCCGATGCCAGGAGTGCACATATAAACACATACATACACATACACACTAACAATGAAATAACACCGAAAAGAGAGGTTGGACACTACAGGATAAACTTAGACATAAGATTAGAATAAGTGATGGGTAGGATAAGTGGTGATGGGTAGGATAAGGGATGAAGGGTAGTAATAAGGTAGTAGTAAGTTTCTGTAAGGTATTAACTGCCGCACAACATAATCAATGTTAGAATTAAGGTAGATAAGCGCAAGCACGGCTTGTAGTAATTGTTTAGAGTACAGGCCATAGGTAGGAACATAGAACTGAAAAAAAAAAATTGCCTATTGTGTTTATTTCCGATTGCTCTATGGATAGTCGAACACGTCTAAAAGAATATGTCAGACACTTGACGCTTTTATTTATTAAGCCACTGACACTGGTCATTCGTTAAAGAAGATAGATAAATTTAAATCGAAAATTAAAGGGTTACAAGATCCAATCTTGTACATTCCTTATATTTATTTTTTCAAAGTAGCTCCATTGAAATAAATATACAGACTTTTGTATAAATCCTAAATCAACAGTGTACTAAAAGTCTACTCTATCTCACATATCTCTTTTTATCTTGCTGTTATGATAAAGCAGTCTCCTGATTAAGTACTTCAGTTATTAACATTTTTACCATTTTTGTTTTACATTTACCTTTTTGTTTCAGATAAAAGTTCTCAGATTTTCTTTGGAAGGCACCCTGGATTTTCTTAGAGCCATTAAGGTGCCACAACTGACACCTCTTACACCTGCTGGTATGTATATTTCCTTTGGAGTGACTCTAGTTGATCATTTTGAATTTTAGTTGCCGTTTTACGTGTAAATCAAATAATAGGAACCGCCTTTAACTACGCTCAACTCCAATTGGTCAGCAATTCATTAACTAAATACGTAAGAGAATTGTCGGTTATTAACTTTTTTCCTAGAATTTTAACAAACATATTGACTTATTTTGTCAATCAATTGAGCAGTGTAACAAATAGATTTCAGTCGTTCTTGCCAATATTGCTACTAAAATTATACACTCCTGGTAAACGTTTAACACATCAAAACGGTGCAGTAGCTGCCAGCAACATAAAGCAGGACGAGGTAACGCTCCTAACATCCTACATTCAAGAGCTCATTGGC